>QKWP01000981.1:24870-73818 GCA_003550325.1 Gigaspora rosea
TAAAATGTTCGATCTTACAAGCCCGACTTAATCTTGCTCATTTTGCTCATCTTGATATCCTTTCCACCATGACCTTAGGCACATTGCTGACTTTACCGTTTTCTCAGATAATCGATTTCGTTTATTGGTTATCATGTTCACACTAATGCTAAATACATCTTCGCTTGGAACACTCGTCACAGAAATCGAAAGGCAATCTTGCGCAAATTTTGACAGATTCAGATAACTTGTTTCATTTGTCCGGCACTATTCTAATATATTAACATTTGAATTTACGCATGGTGTACTCAAGTATGCGTCTAATTCATTTTGTCGATTTACACATGTTCATTTGTAAATTCAAACCATAATTGTGAATTGTGTAGCGGTTTTACATGATGCATTTGGATCAGAAAAGGTGCATACTCGTCTTCATATTTGTCTTTAATAATATTTTTAATTTTATTAATAAGTTGCAATGGCCAGTTAAGTGATTCAAAATATTGAAACTTAAGTTGTGGATCTAATACTACAGACGAAAGATGCAACACACTTGTTTTCTTACAATAATTTGTAAGCTTTTTTTCTGCAGTTTCACGATCTTGAATTAGCCAATATGGCATGCTATTCTTTCTTTTAACCTCCTCTAAGGTTTCAAAAAGCATATAATATAAAGGAACTGCCATAGTTAAAGTCGGATATTTTGATGCTGTCATCATAGTCACTGTATCTTTAAACGATTTGAGAACCTTAACAAAAAGCATTATTTTTTCCTATTCTTCTTCTGTTAGAATATACTAGCACAAGTCTGCCTCTATAAGGGCCATGGCATCTAGTATAGTTCTTAATGTTATCGCTTGTTCACACATGCTATATGTAGAGTTCCATCAAATAACGACATCGAGAATTGGTTTCTTAGGGTTTATTCTATTAATTAAACAGGTAGTTTTTAACTTTTTACGACGTAATCGTGACTCTCAAATACTTTTAATCAACTCCTATAATTTTTTAAGTTCATTTTCTGCAAAATTTAGCAAACTATGTATAGCGAGGTTTAAAACGTGACCAAGACACCTTATGAATTGTTGTTTGTTATTGAATTGAAAACCAAGTCACATCATGGAATTAGAGAAATCTCACACAAATTTAATATTAGAAAATGCATTGTCATGCGTAATTGCCATTAGTTTTGATATAATATTCATTAATTGAAGGCAGTCTTCTATATTTTTGGCAATTTCAGAACCTCTGTGTGATCCATCCATATTTATAAAGTCTAAGAGAATACTCTTTAATTTCCAAAATTTATCTACGTAGTGAAGATTGACTGTTATAAACAATTTATCATTTGTATTCATCATCTATATATCGGTAGTAATAGACAGTTTTCCAGGGATTTATTGTAACCTTTTTTGAAGGTTCTTATGTTTTTCCTCGAAATCAACTATAATTTGCCATTTTACCAAGCCTGCAGAAGGTGCGGTTGCCTTAGGTTCTAAATATTTGAATATTTCTCTAAGACCGTCATCTTCGATGATGTTAAATGGTTGATTATGTTTAACAATCCAACATACGATAAGAGACTTAAATGTTTTTATATCAAACAGTTCACAAGAGCAATTGTTAGCAGATTGATTGTTTTTTAACAAATCCACAACAGAGATATTCGATTCTTTGTTATTCAATTCAGGCACCTTTCCTTTATGTGCGGCGAGATGTCTTCTAAGGCTTGATGCTAAACCATCAACACATTTAATTAGTTTTTTAGAGTAACAAAAATTACACTTCGCGAAAAGACTATTCTTCTCCTTCTTAAAATATTTCCATACAAATGATCTAGAATGTAAAGAAAACCTATTACCAACAACAGATTCTGCTTGTGAGGAGTCACTAGTTTCTAGGTTATCAGATTCGTTAATATGGGAATTTTCATGAGAACTTTCTGCTTTAATAAAAGAATCATCATCCATATAGTTAATAGGAAAGGGTTGTCTATATAGATATTGTCTATAAAATTTGTAACGCTTGCCATGCTAAAGAGAGAATGTGTATTTGTGCTTTTTTAAAAAAAAAACTAGGGAAAACCTATGTATAAATTTGCATGAAAGATAAATAAGTATGTTCATTTAATGTGTTTTAAAAAGAAAAAAAAAATTGTACGTATATATATATATAAAAAAGGGCGAAATGAAAGGTCAAAGAATTTCTTGAATTTCTGAATTTCTATTCGTCCAAGGTCAGGTGATTAATATATGCGGGTTTATGCAAGTTAATCGGTACCCAAATCTAAGACCCGGAATCGCTCGGTCTAAAAATCGTAAAACCGAAATTGATCTGAACAAGCATGTTCGGGTTCGAGTTCGGGTATTGGTTCAGTTTTGCGGAACACTACGCACAAGGGTGAAATTATGATTTTTAGCCTAAATTAAGCTTAATTCAGGCCATTATTCTAAATAACGCCCATGCTTGTTAGTTTGTAACAATACGATAACTAGCGACAAAACGACTAAAGCATTAGCAAAACTTAGCATTGGTTTTTCAAATCTATAAAACCTTCTTTTTTTTTTAATAAAAAAAAATAAAAAAATAAAAAAATAAAAATGAAGATTCTTTGTGAGCCTAATACAGGTCGAATGAACCCTTACCAATAAACTACCGAGTTTCTGATAGGTCTCTATATTTGTATTATAGGGATATGCAAGTTTACTAGTATACTTTGCTAAAAGTAACTGATCTATTTCTAATTATAAACAGATTTTTGGTACAGATAGAGCACCATTTAGAGTATAGTCAATTAAAAACAGCCCATTTTTATATATATTTTATTTTGAGATAATTGAATTTAATCATTTGATTTGATTTTGAACAAATTCGAGATTAATCAAATTTCATGATTTTGATTGGCTAAAGATAACATGTGACTATCAGGTAACCTTGTATTGTGCTGGCTCTATACAGCTTCATATAATTTATGTAATTTTTCTTTTGCATTATCTTGATTTTTTATTATGTATATTAACTTTCATTTATAATTAAAAAGTATTAATATCAAAATTTATATAAATTTAATAAAAACTCAATTTTCAAAAAATTGTAAAAATAGGCTGTTTTAATTGACTATACCCATTTGTTAATAAATATGTTGCAAATTATATTGATATCAGTTATCTGATTAGTATTTTATTTGTAATTTATTTGCTATAATATTACTAGAAAACCAAATATATATTAGTTTATTATCATATATAATTAAGAAAATAATCAAGTACAACAATTTATAAATTTATAAATTTTTTTTATTAAATAACATAGTATTACATTTCAGAATATATATTTCATTATACAATAATAATATCAAAACCATGCTCACAATCAACCCTATACTTCAAACTGTAAATGATACTAAATATCTAATCTCTAAAATACTAAGAGCAGTGTCATTAATCACCTGATTATTTTTTATCAGAGGCCTACCCCCCTATTTTTTAATATATATATAGTCAGGTTCTTATATATAATTTCAACTTTTTTTGACCCCCCCTAGAAAATCACCTGATTTTTGTTACTCCTCTAAACTCTATTAACAGAATTATATCCAACTAGATAATACCAATGGCACCAGAATAGGTGGCTCCAAGTGACAAGAACCCATGAAAAAACATCTAAAAACTAGAAATTTAATACTCAAATTAAGTTAAATAAAAAAAACAACTACATGCTTTTTTGAAATATTATATAATAAAGCTATTAATAAAAGACTATACTAGCAATAAAAAGCATGATGCCAACAATGAAGAAAATTCACCAGAATGGGCAACACCAATAACAAAACCAAAGAAAAGTATTACAAAAACTAAAAAAAATAGTATTCAAAGTAAAAAAAATGTTCAAAAAAAATTTTGTATCTCTGAAAACATGACAAAGCTATTAACAAAACTACACTAGCAATAAAGAAATATAGTATAGCTACCACCAACAATAAGACCACAGAAAAAGCAAACCTAAAAATATTAGTACTCAAAGCAAAAAACTAAAAATGTTAGTACTTAAAATAAAAAAAAAAGGTCAAAAAAAAAGCTTCTCTTAAGGGTTGAGGTTATGTAAATCATTTCTATTAATAAACTAGTTACTAAAAATTTTATATTTAATAATAAAAAAAATTTTTATTAAATAACCATATTAAATTTTAAATAAAATTGTAGAGAAGGTTTTTCTGATTCTAACGGTAGTTAAATCATTAAAATTGGCCCAGTAGAACCAAGATATAGTTGTTTTTATCTTTGTGACCCTATTTTACTTATTGTTTACATGTGATTTGATTGGCCAATTTGTGATCACCCCTGCAGAATAGACCCCGCTCCACAAAAGTTGATATTATAAAATCTTTATCAAATTTTATTCAAAATTAATAAAATTTTTATGATATGTGTAATTTTTTATTACGAACAATTTTTACTTAGTATATAAATACAATTTATATAGTAAAAAATTAACTTTTATATGTAGCAACTTTTAAATTCGCAGTAAAAATATTTTTGGATACTCGTTTATTAATAGAAATAATCTATATACCCTCTATCCTTAAAGACTATGTGATGAAGCCATTAATAAAAAATGATACTAGCAATAAAAAGCATAATGCAACAAAAAAAAATAGGTAATACCAACAATAAGACCAAAGAAAAGTATTGCAAAAACTAATAATAGTATTCAAAGTAAAAAAATAGTTAAAAAAAACTTGTATTTCTGAAAAACATGATGAAGCTATTAATAAAACTGCACTAGCAATAAAGAAACATAGTGCAATCAACTCCAATAATAAGACCACAGAAAAAGCAAAAATTAAAAATGTTAGTACTCAAAATAAAAAAACAAATTCAAAAAAAGAAGCTTACCTGAAAGACTATATGATAAAGCTATTAACAAAAGACTGTACTAGCAATAAAAAGCACTATACCAACGATGAAAAAATGTATGATACCAATGACAAGACCAAAAAAAAGTATTACAAAAACTAAGAATGATAGTATTCAAAGTAAAAAAAAACATTAAAAAAAACTTATTACATCTCTAAAAAACATAACAAAGCCATTAACAAAACTGTACAAAACATAATACAACTAAAGAAAATTCACCAGAGTAAATAAAGAAAAAGAAAAAACTAATATTTAAGTAGAAAAAAATTAATATAAATATATATTGTATTTATATATGTGTGACTGGTGATTAGACCATCACAAATCGGAACTCAATTTTTAATTAATGAAACAGTTAAGTACAATTTTAAACTTTAAATAATTTTATACTTACTAGTACCCACTTTAAGAAGTTTTTAACAAATCTTAATTTATAGCTACAAATTCAAATACATATGGACTATATGATGATTATTTTTAAATAATTTAACAAAATAATTTATTTTTAGATAGATTTTAATATATAAATTGTGACAATCTAGAAAAAAACCTAGTTTTTGTTATTTTTTCCTTTTTAGACCAAGCCGCGATTAAGCTGCTATTTCCAAAATAGGAGGTCATCTAAAGCAGGAAAAATACACATAATCACAGACAATCAAATTACAGAATTTGATAATTGCTAGTACAAAACTTACGCTTTTGAAACTCCTGTACTTACTTTTTTAATACATCTAAATGTACCCCAAAAATTTTATTACTTTTTTGGACATAGTAATTTTAAAAAGTCATATAACCACTATAGTTAAAATCGATCAATAAAATTGCAGATAAGATACTAATAAAAAGCTTAAAGTATTTTTTTAATCAGAACTAATTTTTTTATTATGTTATTATTATTTGAATTTCTAATAAGAGTTGTAGAGATGAAAATTACCATTTCAATAATAGTAAATACATCAAAATTGGCTTAGTGTGTTACAAAATATAAGTAAGCTTTAAAAATTTGTAAAAATTTTTTTACTTATATCTCATAATACACCAAACCAATTTTGATGTATTTACTACTATTGGAATAGTAATTTTCATCTCTATAACTTTTATTAGAAATTCAAATAATAATATAATAAAAAAATTAGTTTCAATTAAAAAAACTTTAAGCTTTTTATTAGAATTTTATCTGCAATTCCATTGGTCAATTTCAATTATAGCAGTCATGTGACTTTTTTAAAATCGCCATGTTTTAAAATTTTTGGGTACATTTAGGTATACCAAAAAATAAGTGCAGGAGTCTCAAAAATATAAGGTTTGTATTGCTAGTGAAGCAAAACAAGAAACAAAAATAAAAAACCTAAAAAATACAAAAAACGGCAGTCTAAATCTATCTTAGGTAGGTTAATAGTCAGTCAAAATATCATGCAAATCAGTGGGTAATTTTTTTACTATAAAATTTGAGTGATCAACATATGTATGTGAAATCCCTTTTTTATGTAAATTGCAATAGTAACCTGTTTTTAATCACATATTTCAGATGTTCATAAAAAGCAATTGAACTCATGAGATATAGTGCAACAACTCAAAAAATTAAATACTATGTTATAATTAATAGTCATGGGACATGTCCCCATCAATCAATTTTAATAATAAATCAGGTTTGTGTATGTTATAAAAACTTCGAATTGTAAGTAAGAAATAATATTTTGACTTCTAATAAGCAACAAAATTCATGCTTTAACCTTTTATTTCATGTTAAAAGCATATAGTTTTAATAACTAAATACTAGTGAAAATTAAGCCCAAAAAATAACTTTTTTTACATAAAAGCTAAGATCCCTCTTCAACTATACTCATTTTAAAGTGATCTTGGTTGTAAAAGGTCTTAAATGAAGCATACTTCAAAATATCTTATTAGTACAAAGTCGCTAAACTTGAGGCATTTGAGTGTTTACCTATAAGTATCCGTTTTTTTATATACAGTCAACCCTCCATAAATGCAACCTTCATAAATGCAATACCTCTCTAAATGCACGTTTTTTCTATTCCATAAAATGTTATTAGTGCTAAATGCATGTTCTATATTCTGTAAATGCACGTTCTCTTGAATAACATTTTATATCACACTAACCTCCCTAAATGCACGTGCCCAATCAAATTTTAGTATTTAAGATAGGTTATACAGTTTTGGTAGAAGTTACACAAACTTGATAATCTAATTTTTAAAAGCTGCAATTTAATTGGCTCTCTCTAAATGCAAACCTCCCTAAATGCACATTGTAGGCTTGTCCCTACGAGTCGCATTTATGGAGAGTTGACTGTATAAAATTTTAATTTTTTTATAGCTCGCTAAAATTTAATATAGCAAAATATCCAATTAAATAAAAATTTTGTTAATTTATTTATCGAAAACATAAATGAGTTTAAGAATTAGGCCGCACAAAATAATTATATACTTGGTATTAGTGCTCTTATGGATCAGACTTGAACCAGACTTTAGTCAAGTCTGAGTCTGGTCTGATTTTCAGACCGGATTCAAACTTTTGTATTCAGACTTTTTAGTAAAGTCTGGGTCTGGTCCGGGTCTGGTCCGAAAGTCTGAGGCTGGTTCAAGTCTAAAAATATTTATATGTATTTTTGGCACTGAACAAGTTTACTTAGTGTATTTTGTTAGAATTAATTAGTAAAATTTTATAAATCATAAGATTTTATAGAATTTTATTAGTAAAATTCTATAAAATCTTAAAATTCACAAATTTTTATTAATTAATTCTAACAAAATGCACTAAGTAAACTTGTTTATCACCTAAAAATATATTAAATTAGCAGGGTTGTTTTTATTTTGCTTGAAATTTGGAAAAAAGATGCATAATTTTGAATTTTTGATCAAAAAAATCAAATTTAAGCATCATTTCTTCAAATTTCAAGTAAAATAAAAACAATCCTGCCAATTTAATGTATTTTTAGGTGCTGAACAAGTTTATTTAATGTGCTTTGTTAGAATTAATTAATAAAAATTTGTGAATTTTAAGATTTTATAGAATTTTACTAATAAAATTCTATAAAATCTTATGATTCACAAAATTTTACTAATTAATTCTAACTTAATGCACTAAGTAAACTTGTTCAGCACCTAAAAATACATTAAATCGGCAGGGTTGTTTTTATTTTACTTGAAATTTGGAGAAAAGATGCATAATTTTGGATTTTTGATCAAAAAAGTCAAATTTAAGCATCTTTTCTCCAAATTTCAAGTAAAATAAAAACAACCCTGCCGATTTAATGTATTTTTAGGTGCTGAACAAGTTTACTTAGTGCATTAAGTTAGAAATAATTAGTAAAATTTTGTGAATCATAAGATTTTATAGAATTTTATTAGTAAAATTCTATAAAATCTTATAATTCACAAATTTTTATTAATTAATTCTAACAAAATGCACTAAGTAAACTTGTTCAGCACCTAAAAATACATTAAATCGGCAGGGTTGTTTTTATTTTACTTGAAATTTGGAGAAAAGATGCTTAAATTTGACTTTTTTGATCAAAAATCCAAAATTATGCATCTTTTCTCCAAATTTCAAGTAAAATAAAAACAATTCTGCTGATTTAATGTATTTTTATATGCTGTACAAATTTATTTAGTGCATTTTGTTAGAATTAATTAATAAAAATTTGTGAATTTTAAGATTTTATAGAATTTTACTAATAAAATTCTATAAAATCTTATTATTCATAAAATTTTACTAATTAATTCTAACAAAGTGCACTACATTAAACTTGTTCAGCACCAAAAAATATATATAAATATATTTGGACTTAGACCAGTCTCAGACTTTTGGACCAGACCCAGACCGGACTCACAGTTGAGTCGGTATCATTTTTATCTTATAGGGTTAGGGTAGAGTTTGGGTGTAGAGGAATTTGAAGCAAGAAATTCGATAATTAATCGTCTATTCACAGTTATTCGCAGACCTTAAAATATATCAACAACAATAAGATTAGATTATGAATATATAGCTAATGTAATACTATTACTATTAGTACAGAATACAACTATGTATACATAAAATGTACATTGTGTTATTAATATTTTTATGCATAATTTACTTTGGTTCATTAACAAAACATATTGGCGGAAATGTAGAATTGGGCCATACATATAGTCCCCAAAATATTTGCTGATCTGCAAAAAATCACATGCTGATTGGATATAAATTAAAATTGTACCCTAAATCACATGTCAAATTTGTCGACTCACCCAGAAAAATATAATAAAATATATAGAAACCAATGAACCTAATCATAAAACCAATGAACGGAATTGCAAAATTAAACAAGAATAGAAATTAGTCAAGAGTAATAAAAACTAGCAGGTATTCTTATTTTTTATATTTTAAAAATAATATTTTAAAAAAAATATCAAGTTTTCAAGCAAGATTACGTATATACCAAAATTTAAGTCTAATACGTTTTACTATTTTAAAACCTTTAATAAACCCATATATAGCGATAGTACACAGCCAAGAAATTATATTATAAAATAAGTTTGAAGCGTATTCTGTAGTTGTGTCTGGGTATAAGTTTACTGTCAAAAAGACTCTTATATATATGTTTAAAAATTATACTAGTAATATATATTGAAGCTCATTTTACTCGTGAAATATGTGACGTAATATTATTAAGGTTTTGAATAAACATTTCATTTATTAAAAATGTTTTCAAATATTCAATTTAGTCGTTAATTTTAAAGAATTTATTTAGACATCTTTAACTATCATAATACTGTATTAAATTTATTGGTATTATGTTTTATTTATATGTGAATTAATCACAACGTTCAAAATTTATTATAAAAGAAATTTATAGAAACTAACAATCAATAATAATGCGTTCATAAAGTACCAATACAACATATATTTCTATTTCCTTTCATATTATCATCTAAATTCAAATATCGGTTTACACCCATGTAATTCAAAGTTCTATTCGTATACTCGATTAATGCTTTAATATTTTTCTCGTTATCAAGACGATCAATTATTTGTTGAACAAAATATCAATATATGGACTTAACCAAGCGTCACCCAAAAGTCAAGGCAATATTTCTACAAACTGCTTAATTTGTATCTTTAATTCTTTTTCTGATATGTAATTATTGCACCATAATTTAAGAAATTGAAGTTTCTGTAAATTACCAATAAGTTCTAGGAGTTGTGTGAAAAATACCGTATTCAAAATATAGAGATACGTAAGGTTTGGGCAGAAGGACTTAAGCGTTTCGAGTATTAAAGGCACATTCCAAAATTTTTGACTTGCTAATACAAGTGAGGAAAGATTAAATAAATTGATGGTAAAAGAAATAAAGAGTATTAGTACAAGATAATTAGAATATGAAGGAAAAACAAAAATCAAGGATATACCTGGACTGAAGGATAAAAAGAAAGCACTTGAATATCATAAGTCAAATAGAGCGTATACATGATAATTGTTGTAATAATAAGCCAGACTTTTAATCTGTGAATCAAATATCTTTAAAGTGCTGACCTTACTACTGTTATAGAATAAGTTGTAGTTAATTTGGTAGAAATTAGTTTGAAAATTAGAACTTAATAAGGAAATTTTGTAATAACTGTATTTAGTAATAGTGATATGCGAAATTGATGTGCAATGATACTCAATGACGCTTAGCGACACTTAACGACGCTTAGCGACACTTAACGACGCTTAGCGACACTTAACGACGTTTAGTGATGCTTAATGACGCTTAGCAACGCTTAATGACGCTTAGCGACGCTTAACGACGCTTAGCGACGCTTAGCTCAATAGATATATAAACCCACCTTATTTCCCTTAGTTTTAGACAG
The DNA here is from genome assembly GCA_003550325.1 of Gigaspora rosea. Taxonomy (NCBI): domain Eukaryota; kingdom Fungi; phylum Glomeromycota; class Glomeromycetes; order Diversisporales; family Gigasporaceae; genus Gigaspora; species Gigaspora rosea. The sequence goes on from QKWP01000981.1 coordinate 35,620, forward strand.
ATCCAGACATTGTATTTTATCTTTACCTTTATATTATTTATCCTCCTCTCTTATTATTAATAAACTCTTGGGATTTCTAAGGAACAGACACCTTGGAATAGCCCTCTTGTTAAATTAATAAACTGTGTATTATCTCTTGTTGTTTTATACCGAACTGCCTCAGAGAAGTGTGTAGTTTCTTACAGACATAAAAGAAACTATACTTCCCTCTTGCACACCGCTTCACGCCCAAAGTAAGGGATCTCAGGAGCCGTGTGATTGTTACTCTATCGGAATTAAAGAAGGCTTCCGGTACTGTAACATTTGGTGCCTTCTGGCGGAAACCTATTTAAATTATTGAATATTATTAAAGAATTTGGAAATCTTATTATTACTTTTGGCAGAAATTTAATTTTTTTTTTTGGCTGTTACTAACCCTCTTGCTGTTGATTGCACTCTTATTATTCTCTTACAACTTACTTGGAATTTTCTTTTTGTTGGATACTAACTATTTACTATATTTAGGAGATTAAAATTTTGTTAACAACTTACTACTAACCTTTTATTTTGGAGGTATTTTATTATTCTTTTATTAGTTTCCTTAAGACTTGGGAACTGCCTTTTCTATATGAATAGAGCGTATGAACTATACTTAGAACAAATTGAAGTACACGAAACAAGTCATCCTTCCTCACTTGCGGTAGACGTTTTGCAAGCCTACCATCCTGATTTATCCTGTACTATCTGTTACCCTGTTGCTAATTTATACCGTCCCTTTCGCCGATTCTGGGGAACGTATCGAGACAATTATTTTGCTACCCAATACTCACAAAAGACAAACGACTCTTACTGTATTTTAGTTGCTGCTACTGATTATAATACTGCTAGAGCTGCTGCTCGAGATATTGTTTTTAGTTGCCGCTATAACAACGACCTATTAGACCCAAAAGAAGTTATTGCTGGTCTACTCCTTGCACATACCCCCTATACTCTTGCACCTACCTTACCTCTTAATTTTGAAGCTACCCTACTTGATCTTCACATTGAGGACCTCTTACCTTCTACACCTGCTTCAACTCGACCAAGGACTGAAAACCTTCTATTCGATTTTCAAAATCAACTAGGAAGAACTGAATTAAATTTTGACGTTTCTCCACCCAGATCTATATTCACCTTAGGACCTGAACAATTAGCTGATACTGGTGTTGGTTCTTCCACTAATACTTATATACCAATCCCTCCAAGCCTTGCACTTCCTTCTTCACCTATCTCAGAAATTCCATATCATTATACTCGAGAAACTACTCCTCCTCCACGAAATCGCCTCTTTCGCTATTTACAACAAACCTTTTCTCCTGCTCGCACAACTGTTCCTCCATCTCCTCTTGTAACTGAATATTACCCAACTGTTAATTTAGATATAAACGTTACCCCACGCCATACACCTCCATTACTTAATACTCCTCCTCTTAACGACCAAAATTTAATTGACCCTCTCGACCATTATATTCAAAACCAAGACGCTACTATTGTTAGAGCTGACTCTCCTCCACAATTCGAGGAAATAAATTTACAACCTCTTGTTGAAGAATTAAACCCTATCTTACCTCCTAACCAACCAGAAAACCTAATGGGTGATCAAGCTTTACGAGATGCTGCGCAAGCAATAACTGATCTTGCCAATGCCCTTGGACAAGGCTCTGAGAAAACTCTTATTACTGTTGCAGATTTTTACGGTGACGGAACCCAAGACCCTGCTGACTGGCTGAAGGAATTTCGAAGAGCCGCTACTGCCAACCGATGGAGTGCTGAACGGAAACTTCAGCTTGCTCCTGTGTACCTTAAAGGTGTTGCTCTAGACTGGTATACTGCTTTAAACCCGGCACCCAATGTTTTTAATGATAACAACAACCAGAACCGAAGTTTCCAGCATCTTTTTAAGACACGTTTCTATACTACTAAGCAAAAGGCCCTTTGGCAAAAACAACTTTTCGAAATTAAGCAAGGACCCACAGAAACGGTGGATGGATATGTCAACCGATTTCGTACATTGCAAACGAAAGTGGACCCAACCGGTGTTTTTCCCGCTGATTTTGTTAAACAACTTTTTATCCAAGGCTTACGTTCTGAGTATGCAGTTAATGTTCAAGCTGCTATACCTAATACCCTGACCGATGCTATTGAAGTAGCCCTCCGCTGGGAAACTGGAAAATTAATGACTACCCCTACTACCAATACCGACCAAGCTATTCAACAACTTACAGACCAAATTGCTAAGCTTAGTATTAATTTAGCCCAGACACAGACCACACCTACCTCTTCTGTTAATTATGCTGACAACCGTGCCCAAACCCCTCGAATGAAAGAGCCTCCTATCTGCTATTATTGTGGACGCACTGGACATTTTATTCGTGATTGCAATAGTAGAAAACAGGACCAACGACAAGGATCCAATTCTCGTCGTAATAATAATAACAATAACCGGAACAGAAATAACAACCAAAATAGGGACCGAAATGGTCGCTCTTCTGATCGCTATTCCAATAACAGAGACCGTTCTCGCAGTCGCAATAATTCTCGTCCTAGAAGCCAATCTAGAGATAATAATTATAGAAGCCGAAATAATGATAACTATCACTCTTACCAAAACTCCTCTAATCGATCTCCTTCGCCTTATCATCGAAGTGTTAATTATCTTACACAAAATCAGACTCAGACACCCTCTCTTACTGCTAGCAAGTGGAAAACGCTACTCAATAATCCATCTATCCGAGGTGCCTTGGCTACTCACCTGTATGAGGAAGCCAAAAATGCCAACCTTGTTCAAACCCCTGCGTATACTACACCTGTCAAATGTAATGTCTCTCTTCAGAATAAACCTTACCAAGCTATTATTGATAGTGGTGCTTCAATCAGCATGATTGCTCACAAGGCAGTCAAAGAACTTGGATTGACTATTGAAAAGGCCTCTAACAGCCTTATTGTTCCTGCAGTTGGAACTTCCACTCGGCCTTTAGGGATTATAAAAGACCTGCCAATTGAAATTGATCACATTACTATCCCTCTTACTGTAGAAGTAGTAGACACTACTTCTTACTCTCTTCTATTAGGCAATGACTGGAATCAAAAAGTGGAAGCAAATTATAATTGGAAAAATGGTTGTTATACTTTTAAATGGGAAAACAAGAAACATACTATCCCTACTACTTATGAAAGTAACCAACCTCTACCCAGTCAACCCACTGTGACTGCACCAGATGAATTAGACCTTTATGAACCAGAATACTTATATCCTCGAGAAGCTTATACTTTTGATCGAGAAGACTCAGACCAATCTCTCTCACCAGAAGAAAATGAATGGACCACTTATCATTCTTGCCGTAGAAACAGAAAAGCTCCTAAACAGCGTGTCTGTGGAAATTGTGGTTCTCCTGACCACCTCTTTGCAAATTGTCCTACCAACCAATGTAATCGATGCCAGGAATTTGGCCACATCGCTGTTAAATGCCCTAAACAAGCCCCAAGACGTACCACCTGCCCTACTTGTCATGACTCCAACCACCTATATAGGGACTGCCCCAATAATGTCTGCAGAGGATGCAGTACGTTAGGACATATTGAAGCCTACTGTCCTCTTGCCACTTGGAAAAGACAAAATTTGGTTTACCAGTGTGGATGTACTCTTGATCAAGTTGATAGTAATCGCCTACCTAACCATAGCACTCGCCGTACCCACCATTGTTGTCAATGTAGAGTTCCTAACAGACCTGAAGTCCTTAGACTTCTTGAAGAGAAACTTGTTTGCCCTGGATGCTATTCTGACTTTCACTGTGCTCTAGACCGAGAAGACCCTAGGAGTATCCATTTCTTCACCCAAGGTGAAGGACGTGGAATGCTTGTTAATTGCAAAGTATGTAATAAAGCAGATACAAGACCTAGAATGTGTCAATTAGACAGTCTTCGGGAAGAATTATGGTTTTGTGAATTAGAACACCTTTACGCATACAAGGCTAGCCAGGATATCCAGTATAATCCTAATTATAACCTCTGGACTCGAATCAAACGTTATACTGAATCAACAAAGAATGCCGGACACCAATATGAAATGAACCAGACCAGAATTTACCGACTTGCGAAGATTCTCTTGGATGAAAATGACCAGACCATTGCCCAGGCCCTAGAACCTCTAACCTCTGACCGCATAACTCAACCCTGGAGCTATGAGGAAATGCAACTTATATTGCAAGCTGAATCAGACTTACTATCAGAAAATGATATTGACCCACTACAAGCAATTTTAGATGAATCCTTCGACACTAGCCACCCAGACTATGACCAGAAGTATGCCCTCGCTGTACTTCGAAGAAACTTTACAGTTCCTGTTGACCTCTGTCAGGAATGTTTACATGTTAAACACCAAGAGGAATTGAATGCAAATCAAGGATATTGTGATGATTGCAAACTTCCAGACCCAGAAATTTACTCTCCACCTGCTGAAGAAACAGTTAAGGAAATCGATGATGGTTCACAGTTTTATCAGCTTCAACAACAAGTACAACAACAGGATCAATTGATAAAACAATTACAAGCAAGAATTGAAACCTTGGAAACTACCAATGCTGCTTTATTATGCTTTTTCCAAGAAGAAGCCCAAAATGCCCACCATCGAGCTAATGCCTTGGATACACTTTGTCAAAATTTTTAGAGAATCCTAGGCAGGATCATAAACTACCTGTCGACCCAGACCAGAACCTTATACCCAAATTTGTAAATATTATTACTCTTGAACATGAAGAATATACCCTATCGACCCAGACTTCTTTAAATATTGGACCACTTAATAAAGAACAAGGCCTAGCTTTTCGGAAATTATTAGAAGAATTTGCAGACCTCTTTGCAAATGATATAACTGAGCTAGGACGAACCAACTTGGTTACTCACCGAATCTATACTGAGGATGTACACCCTATTCGTTCCCGGCCTTATTCTGTACCTCCTAATGAACAAGAATTTATACAAGAAGAAATCCAAAGAATGTTAGAACATAAACTCATTCAACCCTCTGATAGCCCTTGGACCTCACCTGTTGTTCTAGTACGAAAGAAAAATGGCAAATTACGATTCTGTGTAGACTACAGAAAAGTAAATGCTGTTACCAAAAAGGATGCTTACCCTCTGCCTCGTATTGATGAAATGCTTAATGCCCTTACAGGATGCTCTTGGTTCTCTACTCTCGATCTTGCGAGTGGATATTGGCAAGTTGCCATGGACCCCCGTGACAAAGAGAAAACTGCCTTTACTACACGATACGGAATTTATGAATTTAATGTAATGCCTTTTGGTCTTTGCAATGCTCCTGCAACTTTTCAAAGGCTGATGGATCGTGTATATAAAGGAATTGCATGGAAATTTGTAGTTGTGTACTTAGACGATACAATTGTTTATTCGAGAACATTTGATGAACATTTAACCCATTTAAAAAGAGTATTTAATAGAATTAAACAAGCAGGACTCAGACTTAATATAGAAAAGTGTACTTTCTGGATGCACCAACTACCATTTCTTGGACACTTAATCTCTGCTAACGGTATCGCCCCTGACCCTCAAAAAGTAGAAGCTGTCCAACGGATTCAACCTCCTAAAAACCTTACAGCCCTTCGATCTTTCCTTGGACTTGCAGGATACTATCGCCAATTTATTCAAAACTTTTCATCAATCGCTCGCCCTTTGAATTCTCTTCTACAAAAGAATGAACCCTATCACTGGCAAGATGAACAACAAAAAGCTTTTGAAGAATTAAAATCTAGACTCATCACTGCTCCTATATTAGCCTATCCCAATTTTAAAGAGACATTTATACTTGCTACCGATGCTTCTTATAATGGCTTTGGTGCCACACTAAGCCAACTAGATAGGAATGGAAAAGAACACCCGATTGCCTATGCTAGTAAAAGTTTGCGAAAAGAAGAAATGAATTATGCAGCAACTGAACTTGAATGTGCTGCAGTTGTATGGGCCATAGAACATTTTCATAAATATTTAGGCACTACAAAATTCATCCTCATTACGGACCACTCAGCATTGAAATGGTTACGTACTGCTGAACCCAAAGGAAGAATTGGGAGATGGATCTTGAAGCTCCAACCATACAATTTTGGAATTATTCATAAACCAGGCCAAATTCACTCGAATGTTGATGCCCTCTTATGGCTACCGACTCAGACCAGTGTACCTAATAAATTATATGAATTTTGACCAATATCATAATCTTTACCACTATTTGAACACAGACCAATTTCCAGATGGATTTACTGACCAAAAACAAAAACAACTTATGACTTAGGCTAAATATTTTGAAATTAGACATCATCTTCTCTATAAAAAGAATAAAAGAAATCAAGACAGACCTCTTAGAATTATAAAATGGACAGAAGTTAAACCAGTATTATATATGATGCATAAGCACCCCACTGCCGGACATTTGGGAACGGACGCTATGTATTATAAAATATCAGACCGATATTATTGGGATCAAATGTATAGAGATATACAAGAATATGTGAAGACTTGTGAGGAATGCCAATGAAGACAGAAAGGTCATAGAAAAGAACCTTTACACCCTATACTAATAGGAAGAGCTTTCGAATGTGTTAGAATTGATCTTGTAGGCCCTTTGCCTATAACTAAGCAAAACAATCGATATATTATTGTTGCTACCGAATACCTAACACGATGGCCAGAAGCTCTTGCTGTTCCAGATGCTAGTGCTAGTACGCTTGCTCAGTTTATCTTTGAGGAGATAATCTGTAGACATGGAACTCCAAAAATTATCTTGTCAGACAAAGGTCGCAATTTTATTAGCGAAACTATTAGAATTCTCTGTAAGAAATTTCTTATCAAGCATAAATTCTCTTCTCCCTACCACCCTCAGACAAATGGTATGATAGAAAGATTTAATAGAACATTGTGTGAATCACTTGCAAAAGTGAAAGGAGATGATGATTGGGATTTGTATATACCTGCTGTTCTCTTAGCATATAGAACAAAAAGACATGCTACCACAGGATATACCCCTTTCAACTCATATATGGGAGATATACTACCTTACCAATTGAAGCACTTTTCCTAGTAGAACCTGTAGAAATTAATAATGAAATAGACTTACAAGGAAGTATCCTCCAACGTGCTTATGATTTAATAAAGAAATTACCAAATTACCAGAATTAGCCAGGCAAAATACTGAACGATCACAGCAAAAACAAAAAGTCTGTTTTGATGCCAATATTCGAACAGAGGCATTTGAAATTGGTGATAAAGTATGGATACAAAGAAAGGAACTAGAAGCCTCTCGCTCAGCCAAATTTGAAGACAAAAGATTTGGACCTTTCCTTATCCATGAGAAATTGAACAATGGTGTTTATAAATTACGGACAATAGAAGGAAAAATTTTACAAAAATATTATAATAGTGATCGTCTTGCTAAATATCATGAGCCACAAACATGGGAACCAGTAGTTGTTATTGATTCTCCTGGAAATTTCTAGAAGAAATTTGATCTACAAGGGGATGAAACACACAATTTAATTAGTAAAACCTCAAAATGTATTTATACAACTACCCCTTTTGGAATTTTCCCAAAAATGACCACCCCTACATTACAATCTCAAACCTTGTTAGCTCTCCAATACCTTTTTTAGACATGGAAACAAGATAATGCCGCCCAAAATTATGCATTGTGGATTACATCGCAATGTGTATAGTTATGTGATAATAATGATACCACTCAGACTATTGACCTTACTAATGTAATTACCTCCTTTCTTGAGCCAGACTCAAATAATTTTCCGAACACTCTAGAAGACACAGAACAATTAGAAATTAATTTACCAAAAGTAAATGACACAGAAGAAATAAACCCAAACTTGGAACTAGAAGACATACAAGAAGAAACAATAACAGTTCCAACTACTAATCCAGAAGAAGACACTCCTGCTCCATTACCTGAAAAATTAAGCAGGATTATACAAGATATTATTCAACCTTGTGGACCTCTAACTCAGACCTCTACCCCTCCAGATACTGGAATAACGTATCAAGAGAAATTGCAGAAAATTCTCAAACGAATTAAAACTCAAACTAGAAACAGACAAGACCAAAATAAACTGCTTGAAGCCTATTATTATCTTGGTAACCTTATAGACAAGTACCCTGATGCTCATGAAGATATTCAATCTATAATTGAGAAGACTTAAGGAGAAAGAAAAGCCCGAGATACATGGAAGTGTGCTAAATGGATGAAATTGCTTTTCTCCAATCGACCTCTAGAAAATATCTCTCGAACAACCTATATTACTTATACAATGATTACAAGGTTAACTGATACTAAACTTTCTCAAATCTTTCCCCAAATTAGAACTCACAGAGTTCATTCTTAAAGGGGAGAGAAATGTTATAGAATAAGTTATAGTTAATTTTGGGGAAATTTTGTAATAACTGTATTTAGTAATAGTGATATGCGAAATTGATGTGCAATGACACTTAATGACGCTTAGCGACGCTAAACGACACTTAGCGACGCTTAACGATGCTTAACGACGCTTAGTGACGCTTAATGATGCTTAGCGACGCTTAATGATGCTTAGCGACGCTTAATGACGCTTAGCAACGCTTAGCTCAATAGATATATAAACCCACCTTATTTCCTTTAGTATTAGACAGATCCAGACATTGTATTTTATCTTTACCTTTATATTTATTATCTTCTTCCCTTATTATTAATAAACTCTTGGGATTTCTAAGGAACAGACATCTTGGAATAGCCCTCTTGTTAAATTAATAAACTGTCTATTATCTCTTGTTGTTTTATATCGAACTGCCTTATCAAAGTGTGTAGTTTCTTACAGACATAAAAGAAACTATACTTCCCTCTTGCACACCGCTTTACGCCCAAAGTAAGGGATCTCAGGAGCCGTATGATTGTTACTTTATCGGAATTAAAGAAGGCTTCTGGTACTGTAACACTACAATTTAATGTTTTCAACAGTTTCTGATAGTCGTAGTGCCTAATACAAAGTGTTTAGTCGTTCTTGTGACGGTTGGTAAATGTTGAATAGTGCAGTCTATTTCTGTACAAAAAGTAAGGGCAGTGTCATTAATCACCTGATTATTTTTTATCAGAGGCCTACCCCCCCTCCCTCTTCCTTAATATATAAATAGTCAGGTTCTTATATATAATTTTAACTTTTTTTACCCCCCTCCCCCTCTAAAAAATCACCTGATTTTTGTTACTCCCCTAAGGTGTCTACATCAATACATGCCGATAAATCTGCGCATATGATTGGATGTCAATTTGTTTGATGCACCTATATTGTAGTAATGATCTACATATAGTCAAATTTAGGTGCGTCAAAAATTTTAGGGTGATCTACAAATCCGCGCATATGAGATATGAATTGAATTTTAACTAGCAATGGGGATATAGAATTAGTTTTATCGACTGCATGGGTATTAAAGATAAATCACTATTTATTGATATAAATTCAAGTGGACTTAAAGTGAGTTATGCAGGTAAATATGAAAATAAGAAATCTTGATGAAACATATTACTGTAATCATTGGTATTTAAAAGAATATCATCATAGCTATTTTAATTTATTAATATAAACCTTTTAATTAAAGATCCTGATGACTATGAAGCTGTAATCATTCGAGCAAACAATCCAATCCCTTTAGAGTATAGAATATTTTACTTTGAAATTAAAATTATAAACAACAGAAAAAATAGGTAATATTAATAATTATTTCATACCATTCGTACCATAAACATCACCTTTGTTCTGGTAATTTTTTATTATCTTTTAATTCTATTTTCTTAATAGAATAATTGGAATCAGATATTGTGCAAAGCAAAGCAATAAAAAAATAGATGATTCAAATTATATAAATAATATGCTCATGCCTGATAAAAGCAAATTTTTATTTTATTTTCATTATTATAGATTAATGTTTATATCATATCTTTTAGAACAGAAAAATAAATTATAGGAGTATGGTTACAATAGTGACGACAGATATTCGTTTTGTTCAGAAAGTGGCAAGCCATTCGAGGAGTCATATTCTACTGGTGATATAATTGGATGCTATCTAAAATTTTAGAAGTAACTTAGTATTTTATACTAAAAATAAAATCAACTTAGGTAATCAACAAGGAAAAGGAATAATATATACAATGATAATCCGTTAATTTGAGTTAACTTAATTTTGAAAGAAACTGTAAATTTAAAAGATCCAATCTTTCAAGACGGAGATTTTGTACCATATGAAGATTTACAAGTGCCACAAGTGATACTAATAATGAAAGTGATGCTAATATGGATTTTGATCCTAAAAGTCTTATAGATGCCATTTTAGATGAGTTAGCTAATTAAGTATAATGGTAATTTTATTTTTATAATATTTGAACATTAATATATTTAATGAAATTGATTTTGAATAATCAGTAGATATAAAGGATCACTTGCAAACTAGATTAAATCATTGAAAATCGACTGAATAGCGATTTTTTTTTTATATAACAAACATTGATAAATAAAATAAGTATTTTTTTTTTATTTTTTGCTAATTTTTAAATTGTAGTTAACTTCATATAGTTCATTAATACAGTTCATTTAAAAAAGTTTGGCTAAATTTTACTAAATTTCAATTCGTATAGTTCTATTGATTTTAGAATTTGGCTAACCATAATAGTATTTATAGACAGTTTTTTTTTTGTATAGTACTTTAAACTTTGTTGCTCAAATTTTTTCTTTAATAATTGAAAATATATTTATACAAGCGAAGTGCTATTCAATTAATTATAAAATAAAAGAGTACAACCTCAAAAAAATATGGGAGCTAATTAGACTCAAAAACTTATAATATACTGCAAAAACAATAAAAAAAAATGTGTTTAGTTTACCAAAGGCATAGGGGGTTATCTTAAAAAACCTCTAAAAGCAATAAGAGTCCTAAATGTTGACGTTTTCCACATATTAAAGCTGTAGCACAAGTCAATATTGTGGCACAGGTAGAGCTGCAGACATTTAGAAGGTCCAAGGTAATATGTCACTCTTCACGTCATATAAAATTTATATATAATCATATTAAACGTCACGTCATATACGTCACGTCAAACGTCATAGTATATGTTCATTGATATTCTAATGTCTGCAGCTCTAGGCACAGGCCAACTCTTATGGCACACATCAAATGTTTTTAGTTATGGTACAATTCAAATATTACGGCACGCGTCAAATATTGGTATATATCTAATGTTACGGCATTTGTCAAACAGTATAGCAAATGTCAGTTATATCTTTTTGATGTTTTTGAGTTACGTCCAATTGATGTTAAGATCAGTTATGGCACTAACATATGTCTGTATCTATAGTGACCAATATAAAGTTATTCAGGACATTTCACGAAACCTACTTATTAGGCTATAGTTGTTAGCCAGCAGATGGAAAAGTAAAAGAATATTAAACATTTGGTATAGTTATTCTTACTACAAAATTGTAAACTCAATCCTGTAATCTAGTAAAAGATCCGAAGTTAGTATGAAGTTATTCGGTAATGTGGAAACCCTTGTTGTGCTATTAAAAATAAGCTTGTAGTTAGTTTTTTCAAAAAAATAGAGTTGATTTCAAAACTAAATTCAAGATCACTAATTTTGAAATAACTTTATAGGGGTTAGTATACTTGAACTTCAACCAAAGATCCCTCTCAAACTAAAAAAAACTAAAAAATAAAATTTTTATAAATTGATAAAAAAATATCGAAATTATATTTTTTACTTAAAAAGTCATAGGCATAACGTTTTACAAAAATGGGGTTGGGTTGTCTTATAAAAAACTGTTTGAAAAAGTGAATTTTTCATATAAAAGTTTAATGATCGACATTGAAATTAACATATAAATTAATTTTTGAACCTCTGCAGGAAGACATGTCCCGTGACTATTAAGATTAAAATAAGATAAAAAATAAAACCAAAAAGAATTTTGTTCCTAAAAATAGCCTTTTGTTTTATATTTTATAGTACTAGCAGTATAATAAAGCTTTATATTTCACTGATTTATGAAAGTTTTTTATATAATATAGCTATTCTTAACAACTTACTCTAATTTTGAAAGCTTTTTAACAAAAAGTATGAAGTACTAAAATATTGTATTTGTGTAGTATTGTTTTATTTTTAAGAATAAACTATGAGTTGAATCAAAAATTTGAGCAGAAATAAAACTACCAGTATTACTGTAGCTACTTGTACTATATGAACTTATAATTAGACCCATTAAAAATAGTTAGCTTTGTTTAAGAATAGTTAACAATGTATTTATTAATTAAGTTAATAAAAAACTATAGTATGTAAATTTTATATTTATTAAAAATAGTATATTACTACAAATATTTTTATTATTCATAGTCATGTACAAAAAATTTAGATAATTATATATTATTCTTTATCGCTCAAGCTATTTTATTTGAATTTGGTTTTCATATTTCAAATATTAAATATAAATTAATATTGAAATTGTTCTAGTTACTACTAATCAGATTTATTAAAAAAAATTGTATTAAAAGCTAGTCATATAAGATTTGGTTCTTCAGAACCATATTCAATAAATTTCAATATTGATAGTATAACGAATAAAAAATAGAATCTATACAGCTTAAAATATATAGGTTTGGTGCTAAAAAAAGGGACAAATATAACACAAAAAATACAAGTACAAAAAATTAATTATTTTACGAACTATTGAACAAAATTATATAATTTTGGTACTATTTAATTTGTTTCAATAAGATGAATCGAATAGTACAAAATCATATAATTTTGTTCAATAGTTTATAAGATAATTAATTTTTTGTACCTGTATTTTTTTTGTCAAATTTGTCCCTTTTCTTAGTACCAGTGAATTCTTATAAAGTATTATTGGTATAATAAATTAGAACATAGTGAAAGAGTAAATAATAGAAGAATATAATTCTACTATGATTTTACTATGAATATAGGTTGCTAAATCTTTCTTGCAAAATTGAACTTTCTTGTCTGGCTTCGCGTTAGCAAAATTGCAATCTGTATACTAAAAAACAGTTTTTTTATTTTTTTCTATATTTTTATAAGATAACCATTTTTCAAAGATGTATTTCAAAGAAAGTTCTTACTTGTGCGCATTCAACAAGCTATTTTTCATATCAAGATTTTGAAAATTCCAAAAGAATCTTACAAAAAAAGGCAAAATAATTGTCTATCTTTGAAGAGATTGTATATTATCTAGTAAAGTTAGTTTTTTATAATCTTTATATTGTTCAGTTTGTTGAAGCTCTAGCAACTTATTTGTTTTAAGGAACATTGTGTATTATGATTAAAACTTGGGTAAAAATTTTAAAAACATGATTTTATTGATTTGTATAATTTATGAAAATCTTTGATAAAAATTTAAATATGACATCTTGATTGACTGTTAAATAAAAAATATCAAAAAGACAGTTTTGCTTATAAGCTTATATAACTATCTAAAATCCAATATATAAGATGACCCTACATCTCCCAAAATAGGAAGCTAAGTTATATATAATCTTTTTATAAAAAACAAATCTATGGGTTAATTAAAAAATTAATGTGCAATCAAAAACATCACACTAATGAAAATGCATTGAATTGGCCCATATGTAAATAAGATTTATGAATCACTAATTTAATTTGATTTGAATCTTAATTCTGAATCATCCCTATATTGATAACTTATTATAATCCCGAATCAACCAGCATAGAAGAAACTCACATTTATGAAAAATCACAGGTTATAACAATTTGTATAATTGGCTAATTGATGTAGATCCAAGCATGATTATTGACTAATCAAATCAATTAAAACTTCTTTCAATATGTGAAATACATGAAAAAATAGATTTATAATTAATAAAAGTAAAGCATTTTTAATACTAAAATAATTTTATTATATTTTTTAACCATTAACTTTTACTAAAAACACATTACATCCAACATGTTACTACTTCATAGTCTATACTACTGTAATTAAACTATACTATCATACTTATTATACTACATATTAGAGGTAGTTTAATATATTATATGTATAGTATCGTATTTCGAGTAAAAAAATCGTGCTAAAGTATTTATAATGCGTAGCCTGTTTAATAAATGTATAAAATTTTATGTTAGCATAACATTCACTGTTTAACAATTTATAAATCTATTGTTTGGCTTTATAATTTGAACATAGTAGAAACTTAATAAACTCTGCCAATTACCAAACACTCTACCTTTTTCTTATGAAAAAACTTTCTGAAAAAAGCGATTGAAAATGATTAGAAAAGATTTTTTGCTAAAAACACTCAAAATAAAGAACTTTTACTTATAAATAGGGGCACCTTAAGTTTAACTTATTATGGTTAAGCAAATTGTTAAATTGCCAGTTTTTAGACTACAATCGTATATCAAAATTTCAATTGCTCATATAAATAGTTTGTATAACAATTATTTTGGAATCTATCAGATATGAGTTTCTCCTATGCTGAATCAATCTATGTTTATCGATTTACTTTCAGATTCATTCCATAGATATATCGGGTGCCCAATATGTCTATAATTTAAATATCAAAATATCTAGTATATTTTTCTATATCATACTAGGTACTTGTAATATATCTATGATTTAATTGATAATCCACCTATCAACTAGAGAGTGGCGAAATGTAGTATGCTTTCATCTAAATTTTTTTCTTACTAAGTTGACAATACATGTCCACTAATTAAAGTTGTAAAGCTCATCAAAATGCATTTAATGGTAGTTAGATTATTTAAATCAGCCCAGTGAATGTCGAGATATTGTCAAAAAATAATTGGCTACTATATAAAATTTTATGACACAAATTATATATAAAAATCATATAGCCGAAATGTGGAGTACTTCCATTTAAAAGTTTTTTCTTACTAAGTTAGGGAGCTTCCAAAAATTATGTAATTTTTTGTTACTAATAAATTTCAAAATTTTACTCCACCCACCCACAACTAATATCCTATTAGCCAATCAAATTTTATATTTTTTAAAAAATTATTCATATAACCAATTTTTGGAATTGATAATAACTTTTGATCTACTGGTACGTTTTTTATAATTTAACTACCAAAATGCTCATCTTGATGAGAAATTCTAACAAGCCCAAAATTATTAAAACCTAATCACAGAATCCCAAGATTATTCAACTTTTGTATAATTTTAATAGTGATTTTTTAGAATCATTAAGTAAATTTCTTTAACATTGAATAACTTTTGATCCACTGGCCTGTTTTGAATAATTTAACTACCAAAATGTTTGTCTCAGTGAGACAATTCTAACAAGCCCAAAATTGCTAATTTCCAATTACAGGATCCCAATATCGATAAAAATTTGTATTGTTATTAGCAATACAAATCTTTATAATCTTGGGATCCTGTGATTGGAATCTAGCGATTTTGGGCTTGTTAAAATCTTCATACTGTGATAAACATTTTGGTAGTTAAATCATCCAAAAGGACTAGTAGATCAAAAGTTATTCAATGTTAAAAAAATTTATTTAATATTGATTCTAAAAAATCACTATTAAAATTCACAAAAGTTGAATGATCTTGGAATTCTGTAATTAGATTTTAACAATTTTGGGTTTGCTAGAATCATCTTATTGAGATGAGCATTTTGGTAGTTAAATCATCCAAAATGGGCTAGTGGATCAAAAGTTATTCAATATTAAAAAAATTTACTTAATGATTCTAAAAAAATTACTATTCAAATTTTACAAAAGTTGAACGATCTTGGGATCCTGTGATTAGATTTTAACAATTTTGGGCTTATTAGAATCAACTTAGTAAGATAAACATTTTGGTAGTTAATTCATCTAAATTGGTCCAGTAGATCAAAAGTTATTAATAATTTTATAATTTAATATTTTTGGTCAGAATTATAAAATTTTAACCAGAATTATAACCTGATATTTTGGTAACCCACCCATCCACCCAAAAATTACGTAATTTCTGGAAGCCCCCTTAATGGCACATGTCCACTAATTGAAAGTTGTAAAGCTTGTTGAGACACATCTAAAGGTAGTTAGATCATCCAAATCAGTCTGGTAGATAGCAAAATATCATCAAAAAATAACTACTCGAATATATAAAATCCTTATATAAACAATGTTTGTTTATATAAAGATTTTATATAGTCAGGCAGTCATTTTTTGACGATATTTTGCTATCTACTGGGCCAATTTAGATGATTTAACCACTTTTAGATACATCTCAATGAGCTTTACAACTTTCAATTACATCGGCAAATTTTATATATAGATATATATCGATTACTAACTGGTAAGATATATATCGATACTAATCACCTCTGCCGATTTCTATCGATAATAATAGTAATCAATATATATCTAATATAGATATTAATCGATATATATCTGATATGATATCAATTAATAGTTATTATATTCACATAATCATGCGTTTTGCAAATTTTTAAACGTTTTACAGGTTTTCGCAAGTTTTCGCAATTTAATATAAAACTTTAGTTTTTTTCTTATGGAAAATTGTAAATGGCGACCCATATAATCAGCCAATCATATTTAAGATTGGTGATTATATATGTCTCTGGGTCAGATTTGATCTCGATTTAGATACATAGTACAATTTTTTTTGCCGTTTGAATATTAATTTTTTTCAGGTTCCAAGGCTTCATCATTTTTGGTACGTAGGTTTTAGGCTCTCATTTTCGGTACATAGGTTTTAGATTTCATTGTTTTCGGTAGGTATTGTCTTTTTAGTTATTGATTTTTTTTTGGCTTACGTAGGTTTTAGGCTTAATCGTTTTTAGTAAGTAATGTCTTTTTAGCTTCTGTTTTTTTTTCTTTTTTAGATAGTGTTTTTCTTCGTTACTAACCCACTTCCTTTTTCAGGCTCCAGGCTCTATAGTTTTTGGTGCATAGGTTTTCAGACTTCGTCATCTTTGGTAGGTATTGTTTTGCCTTTTAACTTTTTTTTTTTTTAGATATGGTATTTCTTTGTTACTAACTTACTTTCTTTCACCAGAATTTTGTATAGGTTTCTGGTGGGTATTTTTTTCTGAAAATTTTTTTTCTTTTACTTTCTCAGGGTTCGTAGTTTTTGGTAAGATTTTTTTTTTGGATACTGGTATTTTTCTTTTCGTCACTAACTCCCACTTTCTTTCAGATTTTAGGATTCATAATTTCGGTGATAGGTTCCAGGCTTTATCATTGTTTTCGGTGGGTATATAAGTTCCAGACTTCATTGTTTTCAGTGTTTTTTTTTTGATACTAGTGTTTTTCTCTTCGTCACTAACTCCCACTTTCTTTCAGGTTCTAGGATTCGTAATTTCGGTGATAGGTTTCAGGCTTCGTCGTCGTTTTCGGTGGGTATATAAGTTCCAGGCTTCGTTGTTTTCGGTGTTTTTATTTTTTTTGGATACTGGTGTTTTTCTCTTCATTACTAACTCCCACTTTCTTTTAGGTTTTATGATTCATAATTTTGGTGATAGGTTCCAGGCTTCGTCATTGTTTTTGGTGAGTATATAAGTTCCAGGCTTCGTTGTTTTCAGTGATTTTTTTTTGGATACTGGTGTTCTTCTCTTCGTCACTAACCCCTACTTTCTTTCAGGTTCTAGGATTCATAATTTCGGTGATAGGTTCCAGGCTTCGTAGTTGTTTTCAGTGGGTATATAAGTTCCAGGCTTCGTTGTTTTCGGTGTTTTTATTTTTTTTTTGGATACTGGTGTATTTCTCTTCGTCACTAATTTTCACTTTCTTACAGATTCTAGGATTCGTAATTTCGGTGATAGGTTCCAGGCTTTGTCGTTGTTTTCGGTATGTATATAAGTTTCAGGCTTCGTTGTTTTCGGTATTTTTTTTTGGATACTAGTGTTTTTCTCTTCGTCACTAACACCCACTTTCTTTTAGGTTCTAGGATTTGTAATTTCAGAGATAGGTTCCAGGCTTCGTCATCGTTTTTGGTGGGTATATAAGTTCCAGGCTTCGTTGTTTTCAGTGTTTTTTTTTTGATACTAGTGTTTTTCTCTTCGTCACTAACTCCAACTTTCTTTCAGGTTCTGGGATTCGTAATTTCGGTGATAGGTTTCAGGCTTCGTCGTCATTTTTAGTGGGTATATAAGTTCCAGGCTTCGTTGTTTTCGGTGTTTTTTTTTTGGATACTGGTGTTTTTCTCTTCGTCACTAACTCCCACTTTCTTTCAGGTTCTAGAATCGTAATTTCGGTAATAGATTCCAGGCTTCGTCATCGTTTTTGGTCGGTATATAAGTTCCAGACTTCATTGTTTTTAGTGTTTTTTTTGGATACTGGTATTTTTCTCTTCGTAGGATTTGTAATTTCAGCAATAGGTTCCCAGGCTTCGTCGTTGCTTTCGTTGAATATATAAGTTCCGTTTTCAGTATTTTTTTTTTTTGGATACATGTTTTTCTTCGTTATTAACTCTTCTTTCAGGCTCTAGAATTCGTAATTTTAGTAATAGGTTCCAGGCTTCGTCATCGTTTTGGTAGGTATATAAATTCCAGGCTTTATGTTAGGTTCTAGGCTTTGTCACCATTTTGCACCATTTGTATGATTTCAATTTTTTTGCTGCTCTTTCTGCTTGAATTTCACCTGGCTGTTCGTTTACTGGAGTGGGTGAGTAGGTGGGTGGGCAGGTTTTTTTAGTTTTTTTTTTTTTTTTTTTTGTTTTTACGCGATATTTTTTGGGTAATCGATCAATCAAAATCGGTCCCGTGAGACCGATTTGCTCTTCGCAAATCAGTAGTCACGTGACTCACATGATCGATTTTGATTGGTTTATCGTGGGGTCGCCATGGCGACGGGTCACCATAAAATAACAACACCCTTTACTTATTATTATTATAATATATTAAATTATTAAATATAAAATATTTACAAGTTTTCACAATTTAATATAAACTTTATTTTTTTTTATTTATTATTATTATATTTTAATAAATATTACATATTTTATTATGTATTATTATAAAAAAATGCCAAAAAAAATAAATCCAAAAAAAAACAAAACCAAAAAAAATAAAAAATAAAAACAAAAAAAATAAACCATTAATTTCCTTATATTCACTTATATTTACTTATATTCACTCATATTTGCTTATATTTGCTTATATTTACTACTTCTTGCAAAGTGCTAGAAAGTTAGGTTGTTTTCTTGCAAAGTTCTGAAAGAAATAAGGAATAAGTAAAAATAAAATTAAAAAATAATTAAAAAAACAAACAAAAAACAAAAACAAAACCGAAAAAATAACAAAAAAAACAAACCCAAAAAAAATAAACTAATATATTTCGCTCATATTCGCTTATATTTGATTATATTCGTTTATATTTATGACTTCTTGTAAAGTGCCGGAAAAGTCAAGTTGTTTTTTTGCAAAAAAACAAAAATGTAAGCAAACTAAATAAAAAATAAACAAAGCCCCAAATCTCCATTTCGAGTTCATATTTTTGCAATTTAGAATTCGTCGAAGGTTATCGCAAAGTGCTAGAATAAAATAAATTAATAAAATAAAAAAAACAAAAACAAAAAACATGAAATAAAAAATAAATAAAACGAAACCTCGCAAAAACTAATAAAAACTTGCGAAAACTTGCATTCTTGAACCTTTGAAATTGCTAAAGAAAGTAGTTGTGTATTCTTGCAAAGTGTCGAAAGGCTGAGTTGGCTTGCGATAAGTGCTAAAAAGTTATTGGATTTCTTGCAAAGTGCCAGTAGTAAAGTGTAAGAATAAAATAAAAAAAAATTAAAAAATAAAAAAAAATATAAATAAAAAAAAACAAAACAAAACTAAAAAAAATGAAACGAAACCAAAAAAAACAAAAGGAAAATGAAAAAACAATGTAAAATTGATAAAAGATCTAAATTATAAACAAAAAAAAATAAACAAAAATCTAATCTGATCTTGTAGTACAATCATCAAAAATCATCAAAACATTTTGAAAATATTAGTCAAATGCATCCTGATATGATCCAGGTTACAGATCGTTCTAAAATATTTTAAATATATTCGAAATATTAAAAATAAAAAATAAAAAGATAAAAGAAAAAGAGGGGTAAAAGAGAGAGAGGGATAAAGGGAAAGAGGGGTAAAAGGGAAAGAGGAATAAAAGGGAGGAAGAGTAAAAATAGGTCAAAACAGACTTTTTTTTTTTTTAAGTTTTTTTTTTATTTTGTAGTATATGTATTTATAATCTAGAACACATTATGGATTAAATGAGCATAGGAAATTTTTTAAAAATTTTTTTTTGTTTTTTTTTTTTTTTTACTCGGTGATCTGGGATAAAAGTTTCATGATGTAGTCAAAACACTGTCTAATCGTTAAAGATCTGCTAATCGTCATATATCGTTTTAAATAATTACAATTATAATTGATTTATAGATATATAACAATTTAATATAAAAAATGAGATATATCAATTTAGATATATATCGATTTTTATCTAATTAATCGATATATAACGATATTTTATAATTGATATAAAACGATTAAGTGCTATATATAGATCAATATTTATATATAAAATTTGTTAATATAGTGGATATATACCATTAACTTAGTAAGAAAAAACTTTTAGATGGAAGCACACCATATTTTGCCTATAGTAATTTTTATATATAATTTGTATCATGAGATTTTATATAGTCAGCCAATCATTTTTCAACAATATCTCGCCATTTACTAAGCTGATTTAAATAACTAACCATTATTAGATGCATCTCGATGAGCTCTACAACTTTCAATTAGTAAATATATATCATCAACTTAGTAAGAAAAAATTTTAGATAGAAGTACACTACATTTTGCTACTTTTCAATTGATAGGCAGATTATCAATTAAATATAAAAAAATCTTCAAGTCTATCAGTTTGTATTCAGATTTATTTTATAGATAGATCAGGTACCCAATATGTTTATGATTTAAAAATAAAAATAAAAGATATATCAAAACCTGATATGTCTTTAGTTTTTATTCAAATGTTCACTTCCTGATATAGCTTTGTTCAACCTGTAGAGGCTTACCAATAGCCAAATAGAAAATCTAATTTATTTCTGATACTGTATAATAAATAATTAACAATATATATTTATTACTTTATTATTTATCTAATATGTATCTGGTTTAAAAACAAAAAACTGGAGACAAATCGAAACCCAATATATCTTGTCTTTATTTGACCTGTGATAGATTTATTAATAGTTAATCCAAAAAAAACTGATATAATTAACAGATTAATTTCATAGCTATATCAGGTAACTGATAAGTATCTAATTTAAAAATAAAAACCAGAGACAAATCGAAATCTGATATGTCTCTGGTTTTTATCCAGGCATTCAATTTTGGACTATAATATAAATATCATATAAATATAGAATAATATAACAGATAATTTATTTTTAATTAATCTCTGAAATAATTAATATTTATCAGATTATATTAATTTCAAATTTATAGCCATATCGGGCATCTAATATGATCAATGATCAATCAATATGGGTCATAGGGGTTAATTGTTTATAAGTAATTAACAAGCTGTGATCATAAGTCAGTTATTGTTTGATATATTGAGTAATTAAGGCTCTAATTAAAGTATAGTTTTTTTAATATGATAAAGAAATGGGGAACTAATTCTCTTTCTATTTTTTTATTTTGTTAATTGTGATTTTAGCTCTTAATAGTGATCATGAAACAAGAAGATTATTACAACAAACAACTTTACAAAAATGATAGTATTTTCTTAAGAGGCAAAAATAAGTATGTTTTTATTATAAAAAAGAAATAGTACAAAAGAAAATAAGAAATTCTAGAGATAACACTTCTACTCTAATTTCGAAGGTTGAGACTCCTTAGGTCAATTCGTACTGAATTATACTAAATTTGAACTAATTAGAACTATCATGAACTTTCCTTTTTTTCAATGAGCTTATGGCTCTTATATACTTACAGACTAACAATCGATTTGATGGGTTCAATAGAGTCTATGGACTTTTTTGACTCTTTTGATTCTTTTTATTATATTGATTCCATTGACTTCATCGAGTCATGTTCTTACTATAAATAGTAATGCTAAAATATAATATTTGAAAATATATATAGAAATAATAAAAAAATAAAAATAGATATTGAGTACAGCCTCAACTTTTGGTTACATAGATCAAATTTGCCAATCATAGCAGACAACCCAGATGTCAAAGATAAAAGTTTTGGTACTGATAGTTGTTGAGAGTTAGATGCTATAACATTGTCATATGGTATCCTTTTGTTACTGTGAGCCAGGTTCTTGATGTAAAGTTGATAAGTAATAAGTATGAGTTATTGGTAACGAATATTAAAAGTATAAGAAATAAGTAAAAGTAAGATATTGCATGCAAAATATAGGTTCAGTTGAGTAAATATGAGGTATTGGTGACAGATATAGAGAATGGAAAAGTGTAAGCTATTGGATGAGAGAATTTGGTTTGGTTGAATCAGTATGAGGTTATAAGGAAAGATTATTTAAGAGGATGAGAGTAGAGAAGTTGTACCCACCTACTCATTACTAGGAAGGAAATCTTGATGGTTAGGTTGATATACAGGTGTGGTCGATAGCCCGGGTGGACAACTTGGATGTCGAAGATGAATGCTTAAGTAGCTAATGGTGGTTAAAAGTTAGATGCTATGACGTTGTCATGTGGAAATACTTTGGTAGCTGATAGTTGTTAAGAGTTAGATGCCATGACATTGTTATATAACATCCATGTATCACTGTGAACCAGGTTCTTAATGCAGAATTTATGAGTAGTAGATATGAGTTATTGGTGATAGATATTATAGTATGGGAAATGAGTAAGAATGAGATATTGTATGGAAGGTATTGGTTCGGTTAAGTAAGTTTGAAATGCTGATGACAGATATACTATAGAAAATAAATAAGGATAAGGTATTGTGTAAGAGATGATAGTTTGGTTGGATAAGGAATAGTTATAAGAGATTGTTATTAAGAGAAAGAGAGTAAAGGGTTCTTACCCACTTACCCACCACTAGGAAAGAGATTTTGGTAGTTAGGTTGGCATACAGGTGTGGCTGATAGCCCAGGTGAGCAACTCAGATATCGAAGATGAGTGCTTTGGTAGCTAATGGTTGTAAAGGAAGGAAGGTTAGATACTGTGACGTTGTCATGTAGCATTCTTTACCACCATGAATTGGGTTCTTGGCATAGTGTTGATGAATGATAAATAGGAGTTGGTAGTAATGGATATTATAAGTATGGAAAATGAATAAGAATAAGGTATTGTATAGTGTATTGGTTCAGTTGAGAAAGTATAAGATATTGGTAACGGGTATAGAGAATGAATAAGAATATGATATTGTATGAGAGATGTTTGTTTAGTTGGATCAGTATGAGGTTATAAAGGATGGAAAAAGAGAGTAAAGGGGTTGTTACCCATCTATTTGCCACTAGGAAGAATATTTTGGTGACTAGATTGATATAAAGGTATGGTTAATAGCTCGGATAGACAACCGGATATTGGAGATTGCTGCTGTATTAGTCTAATCGAACAGACCAGGTATTAGAATAAAAATGATGATGCATTAGGGACATTCTAGGAACTGTTTGTGGACCACATGAGCAGCGAGGCGAGATCCCATATGTGTATTATACCATCATGTAGTTAAAGTGGGTCGAGTGACAAATGTAAAATTCATATGATTCCTATCCTTAGCTATATAATGCCTGTGAAATAGTATTAGAATGCACAAAGATTAAACGAGTTAAGTATGCAATGTCATATCAGACCTTGCAAATAAATGTTTACTCCATTGATGAACCAAATACTCAATTTTTGCTAAAAATATTTAACATGTATAATCGAATAATAAATTTGAAACAATGAAATAAAATAATTAAAAGAATCTGGATATTGTTAAAAAATTCATTCATAATTACATATGAATTCATAATTCCAATATCACTTTATTTTTTCTTTTTTTTTCCTGCCTCCATATCTTCTTTTTTTTTTGGTTTGTGATATATTCATTTTTTTACTACTGCTATTTGATTCTTTTTACTTTCTATAGGAAATCATTTTCAAAATTGAGTGAATTATTTTTAGTTCACAAACAATTAATAGTATTAAACCCAAAGGAATATATTTTTTTTGCAATAATTGTTCTTATAGTATTTATTACTTTTTTGCCAACAATTGTTCAAAAAGGCTTAGGAAGCATTATAATTGCATTAATATTTTCTCTTATAAGAATGTTATGATTAATATTACTACATTTTAAAACTTATTCTTCTATAACAATTTTTCTTCTGAATCAAACTCTTCTTTCTTTCAAACTATAAAATTGTTTATTTTTGCAAAATTATCATATGCAAACTTTTTTTAATTAGATTTATTTATTTGATATTACTACAATAAGAAAATTAGTTGTATTTATCATAATCATTTTATTATATTGCGTATATGTAAATAACAATTTCGTTAATATTATATGTCCAATATGTGCAAAAGAAAAACCCCATAGAGCATAGTGTCAAGAATGTACATCTATACATTTTAAGAACAACTTTACTAATTGGAGTAGTGAAAATCAAGAAATTGATGAAATTATAAAAGAAATACAAACAAGTTCGAATATTCCAGAAGATTTTATAGAGTGGATTCAGTTTGAACAATTTGAAAATGTAGAAGAGATCGGTCATAGGGGATTTGGAACTATTTATAGTCCTTCTTGAAAACAAGGACCAATTTATAAGATTTTAAATGAGTTCAAAAGAACTGAAAGAACTCATGTTGCACTAAAAAGTGGTATTTCATCAGAAAATTTTGAGATAATTATATTTAAACTAAGTAACATTATTTGTTTGGTTTTATAGATGTTTAAATATGCAATATTATATTTAGCTTTATATGCACATAAAATGTTGTACAATTTCAACTTATTACATAAACAAATATAGATTTAAAGATGAAGTTTCACCAATCCTTCATTGTTATGGCCTTATTAAAAGTTGTATATTTGAAAATATTGAGAAATATATGCTTGTAATACAATTTGCAGAAGATAGTGATTTGTTAAAATATTTAACTAAAAATTTTAATAAAATGAAGTGGCTAGAAGATAAATTGCCAATTCTTGCTAATATTGCAAATGGCCTTAAAATTATTCATAAGGAAGGTTTAATTCATAGTGACCTTCATTGTGAAAATATTTAAATAAATAATCTTATACAAATTAACTTTCCTTTTAATAATATTATAATTAATAAAATATCTTGTATTTCTGATTTTGGGCTATTACATTCCTTTGGCAATGAAGATGATACTATACATAAGCTATTTGGAGTAGTTTCATTTATAACTCCAGAAATTTTACAAACAAATCATTCAATCCTAAATCAGATATATATAGTTTTGGAATTATTATGTGGATATTTACTTCTGGAATTTTACCATTTCATAATCATGAATATAATGGATACTTGGCATTAGATATATATAATGGAACTCGGCCTTAAATATAAATAGAACACCACTTTGCTTTATCGATCTAATGCAAAGATGTTGGGACCCTGAATCTGAAAAAAGATCTACATCATTTAAATTATATAATATAGTTTGTTCATGGTATTATCTAAAAAATTATAATGAATTTAAAGATTCAGACGCTATTTTATTATCACAAAATAAGCAAGATATTGTAATTCAACTGGTACAAAGTACTTTGAATTATTTAAGTAGACAAAGCAATTCATATCATAGTTATAGAATCAATTTAAGACAAATCTCAACTGTTAATCAATTTTAAGGTATCAAATTTTATTATTCCTTTTTTTTTTTTTTAAACTAGTTATACTGAAATTTTTATTAACTTTGTTAATTTTTAGATAGTAATTAGTTAAATTTGGTAATATAGTAAAACCTCTATAAGTGCACGTCTGGGGACTGAATATATGTGCATTTAGAGAAAGTGTGCACTTAAAGAACTATATTATAGCTAGATTTCTTTATATGCACATTTGTAGAGACCATAATAGAAAAAATAAAAGCGTCATTTGTAGAGAGTATGCATATATAAAGAGCAAATTATATAGAGTTTTTATAGGTTGGGACTAAACTATTGTGCATTTAAGAAGAAATATATAATACATGCATTTATAGAGAGTACATTTAGCACTAAGTTCCAAACTTTGGACTAAACTATAATGTGTATATAAGGAGGGTGTGCACTTATGGGGTTTTACTATAGATAATTTTTTGTAATACCTGTATCTTGTAATTATAAGCGTTATGCAATTTTTTTTATAATTTGTTTTCTTAATATTTTTTTACTAACTTTATAAAAAGGTTTTAAATAACAATTTTAAGATATACATTATTATTTTATTAAGCTTATTAAAAGCTTTTAAGCAATAAAGTTTAAATTTGAAGTTTTTTTTTTTTGAATTAGATATCAAAAATGGTTAATTGGTTAACCTTGCCTCAAACTAGTAGGATTAGTTTAATTAGAACCACTTGGGTTGTCTAGTTGTCTTACAAATAACTTTATATATACAGTAGTAAGAAAGAAGATGATAAACCACCACATGTTGGCTGATTTAATTTAAATCCCAAATGAACTAACTACAAATAAAGATTATCTGGATAATTTTTTTAAGAATGCTTTTTTAATTACAATTATATCTAAAAGTATGTGAAATTGTGCTTACTACATATTTAATTATAGGTAAAAAGTGCGTTTAAAAGGCCTTTTTTTTAAAAAAAAATTCTTATATATCCATCTTTAACTATTATACCAAAAAAAAAACTCAATAAATAGTGAAAGTACTTCATAAAATAGCTGTTTTATTTACTTTTTTTATCTTTTATTTTGTACAAACTAAAACGCTCTTTTATTTATATAGATACTAACAAAGTTCTTTTATTTCTGTGATAATTACTCTATTTGTACTTTTCAATATCATTTTGTAGAAAAAGCCGATTTCAAACACAATGGATTGCAAATAATACGACACTCAATTATCAATAGTAGAGTTAAAAGGTTTAAATATTATTAACAAATGTTGTCTTTTTATTTAATATGAGTTCTTTGAGCAACGTACAGAAAGTTTTTTTTTACTAAAAGCACAAACTAATTTTTTAACAAGTATATTTAACTAATATTAATTTAATATATATAATTTCAAAATATAGAGACTTATTTCTAAAGTATCTTATGATAGTGTAATTAGGATTATTTTCCTATTAATATATCACGGAAAATTTATGAAATTAAGCTAATATTTGGTCATCAAATCCAAATATTGTTGAACTTCTTAAAACCGATCTGTCAAAATCAATAAACTTTCAAAACTGACAAAAACAATTAATCTAACAAGTTAGTTTCTGCTATATAAATCTAATTGCTACAATGTTTTTTAAGTCTGATAACTTCTTAATAATGATACAAAATCTGTTCACATGCATATCGGTTTAAAGATGTGCAACAATATTTTGTTCAAATTTTATAAAAATCAATACTAAACTCGAAAAAACTTTTTCAAACCTCTGACTTAATCTGATAATATGTCTAACCATCTTCCCAACTTCTAATGCATTTTCATTAGACAAAATAATTTATTATAACGACTTATCTTAAGGGAGCTTCCAGAAATCAGCTGATTTCTGGGTGGGTGGGTGGATCAGCTGAAGTGTCAGGTGTAATTCCGGCCAAAATTTCATAATTCCGGCCAAAGTTGCAAAATTATTTTTGACTAAAATTATAGATTTATTAATAATATTTAATAATTAATAACTTTGATCTACTGGACCAAATTTGATGATTCAACTACCAAAATGATCCTTTCAATGAGAGGATTCTATTGAGCCCAAAATTGTTAAAACCCAATCACAGGATCATATAATAAGGATAGATTTGTGTTACTATAAAAGTTTTATAATTTATTAAATAATTATAACCCATTTATAGTAACACAAATTGATTTCGATCTTAGGATCCTGTGATTGGATTTTAACAATTTTGGGCTTGTTAGAATCTTTTCATTGAGGGGATCATTTTGGTAGTAAAATCATCTAAATCGGCCCAGTAGATCAGAAGTTATTAACAATTAAATATTAAATTTTAATTGTGAATAACTTCTGATTTACTAGATGATTTCGATAATTTTACTACCAAAATGATCCTCTCAATGAGAGGATTCTAACAAGCCCAAAATTGTTAAAATCCAATCACAGAATCCTAAGATCGAAATAAATTTGTGTTACTATAAATATGTTATAATTATTTAATAAATTATAGAACTTTTATAGTAATACAAATCTATTCCGATCACAGGATCCTGCAATTGGATTTTAACAATTTTGGGCTTGCTAGAATCCTCTCGTTGAGAGAATCATTTTAGTAGTTAAATCATCAAATTTGGTTCAGTGGATCAAAAGTTATTTACTATTAAATGTTATCCCTTAAACCATTTAGCAGGCAAATTTGCCTGCTAAAATTATTTTTAAAAAGTTTTTTTTGAGTTTTCTTAAAATTTATTTAAGCTTGACCCTCTATTTATTGAATAAAATTAAAGATATCACTTTTATATATAATATATTTAAATTTTATTATTCTATCTTTAATTTTGATAAAGATATTACATTTTTAATAAGGGTGTTATTTTATGGAGACATGTTGCCATGGCGACCCCGTGATTGACCAATCAAAGTCGATCACGTGTATCCTTATTTTTTTTTATTATTATTTTTTTTTAATAATTAAAGTTTTTTTTTATTTTAATTTATTATTAATTAATTTAATTTAATTTTTTTTTTTAAAGAAACAGAACGAAATAAGAAGAAAATCGGAATGAAAACGGGGCGAAATATGGGACGAATACAGGACGAAAAACCAGATTTTTTTAAGTTTTTTTTTTATTTTAATTTATTAATTTAATTTAATTTTTTTTTTTAAAGAAACAGAACGAAATAAAAAGAAAATCGAAACGAAAACGGGGCGAAATACGGGACGAATACGGGACGAAAAACCGGATTTTTTTAAGTTTTTTTTTATTTTAATTTATTAATTTAATTTAATTTATTTTTTTTGTAATCGAATACATATATAAAGAAAACGAAACGAAAACAAGAAGAAACACGGGACGAAATACAGGTTGATGAAAAATGGGACGAGATAAAAATGGATGAAAATGTGACAAACAAACCCACGAAGAAGAACCACCGAAAGACGTACGGAACCCACCGAAGAACTTACCAGAAGAACACAAAGAGACAAGTACTTACCCACCAAAAACAACAAAGAAAAACTACCGAAGGACTTGAACCCACCGACGAAGAGACAAAAAACTTACTCACCAAAAAACAACAAAATTACCCACCGTAAAACAAAGAAGAAGAACCTCTGAAGGACTTACAGAACCCACTGACAAAAAAAGAAAAAACTTCCCACCGAAAAATGACAAAATTACACCGAAAAACGACGAAGAAGAACCACCCGAAAGACTTGAAGCGAAGAAAAACCACCGAAGAACGACGAAGAGACAAAAACTTATTACCGAAAAATGACAAATTACCTACTGAAAAACGACGAAGAACCACCAAAGGACTTAAAAACCCACCTAAAGACTGCTCCAATGATGACTCCAGCGACAACTCCAGCGACGACTCCAACGACAACTCCAGTGACGACTCCAACAACGACTCTAGTGACGACTCCAACAACGACTCTAGCGACGACTCCAGCGAGAAGATTCTAAACAACTAAAAAAAAATATATATTCGCGCGGTTATTAAAAAAAAAAATAAAATAAAAATAAAAAAAAAACAAAAAAAAAAAATAGATCATCTTATATGATTGCCAATCTCAAAAATGATTGGTCGATAATATAAGGGTCGCCATGGCAACATGTCGCCATTGACATTTTGCCTTTTAATAAAACTTATTTTTTAGTTTTACTATTAAAATTTTAAAAAGTTTCTTAAAATTTTATACGTTCCTGAAGAGAAATTTTGTAGTTACTACAAAGTAAAGGTCAAAATTTACTTAATAAGTTGTATAATAAAAGTAGTGTAATTTTAAATTGTCTACAACTTTGGATTAAGGTAATAGGGGGTCTGTCTTATATTTTATTGAGTAAAACTAAAAAAAACAGAAAAAATTTTTAAAATTAAAATTTTTTTAAAAAATTATAAATTTTTCTTTTATAAGCAACTTCAAATTTTTTATAAATATTAAGCAAATAAAAAGAAGCTTTAAATAGTATATAATCATAGTTTTTATTTAAAAAAAAATATAAAATATTTTTATATTTTAAAAAAATAGATCAGATATGAATTTATAAAATTTAAGCAGCCAAATTTGCCTGCTGAAACTGGACGGTTTAAGAGATATTTAACTTATTAATAATTGTAAAATCTGATTGGCTAATTGGAGTATCAGGTGTGGGTGGGTGGGGGTATACATGCTGGCAAAACCCGGACAAATTCCAAATAATAAAAAAACAATTGCTATTTATAAAAGATTAAATCAAATAAATAATCTTAATATTTTGTAAATATATTATTTATAACTATAAGAATATATATAATTTGTTTAAATAAAGATTATTAATAAAGTTTTTGAGATATTAGTTATACTAGAATTTGGGATTTGGGATTTGGGATGACGGACAAATCCCAAACTATAGTAAGTCGGGATTTTGCCAACATGTATAGGTGGGGCAGTGATGTACGCGGACATTGTCCTGCCAATTTTACAGGGACACAGACAGTCCGGGACGGGACGTCCGGGACATGTCTGCAATAATGTCCCAACACGATATTGTATACGGACAATGTCCTACTAATTTTTAACTTTGTCTTTACTATGTCCGGGACATGTCCGCTGGGTAAAACCAATCAAATTGCGGAATTATACAGACCTTGGTTTGGGTTATGTAAAAAATGATGATAATATTTACGAGAGGTACACCGAATTTTATTGGTTGGTGATTACGTGTTGATTCGCCGAATGTCCGGGACAAAAAAAATTCTGGGCGGACATGTCCCAGACGTCCCGTCCCGGACTGTCCGCTGTCCGTGTCCGTGTCCCAAGACAATACTGGGTGGGGGTAGGCTTATAGTAAACAAAAATCAACTGATTTTTGGAAGCTTCCTAATTTGAGGGATATTAATTATCTAAACCAAAGATTAATATTTACATATTAATTTGTAATCCATGAGTAAGAGAAAGGATTTGATTAGTAATTGGTAAGTGCATGTTATAATCAAAACAATTAATACCCATAATCTGAAGCCATTTTTTAATTTTCTTGATTTCTGCAAAGCTAATATCTTTTGTATTTCTATAAAAATTATAAAGGTGATTTTTCTCTTTCTAAAAGTGGTAAATTCATCAAAATTGACCCAATGGACTATGAGATATTATCATTTTATCTTCACGATTATATGAAATTTTCTTTGCAGATCTGTAAAGAAATTTCATATGATCACGAAAATAAAATGATAATATCTTATGGTCCATTGGGTTAATTTTGATGAATTCGCCACTTTTAGAAAGAGAAAAATTGACTTTACAATTTTTATAGAAACACAAATTGAGAAAATTTAAAAATGGCTCCAGATTATGGGTATTAATTGTTTTAATTGTTGTTGTTGTTGTTGTTGTTATTGTTTATAATATACACTCTACCAATTATTAATCAAATCCTTTCCCTTCTTACGGATTACGAATTAATAGAATTTTGGGATATTTTATAAATTCACTGCAATGAGTATCCTAATTGATTTCTTATTGCTATATTGATATTAAAATTTCAAAATAATATAAAGACAAGAAGAAATGTTTCATTTACTTTGTGTACATTATCCATTACACCATCCCACTATATAATACTATAAAATACTGTAACTTCAAATATTATCTAAAAATTATAATGAATTTAAACCTTATAACAATATTTTACTATCTCAAAATAAACAGGATATTAAACCATATTCTTTACTGTAACAAACCATATTAAATTATTCTTTTATGAGATCTCATTGTTTAATAACCAAACCTAAATTCATTTAGTTAAATAAATAAGTTTGTTCATTAAATTATTTTCTAATAATTCTTAACTACTTTCACAAAAGAGAAAGACCGCAAATATTATTTTTGAGGATTGCTTTTTTGTGAGAAAAAAGTTTTCTTAGAAAATAAGTTACTTGAAAAAAAAAATTCAGTTAAAAAAATGTCCATTAAGGGGATTTATAATTAACATATTTTGAAATAAATGAGTGCTTAAAAGATCCAATTCTATTTTTAAAATTCTGATACAGTGAATTAAATAAGCACACACATTAATAAAATTTGATAAATATTTACCGGTAAATGATTATGTAAATAAGTTGATACGTTAAAAAAATAGTATTAATTATGAAACCCCTACTAAAAAAAAACAAACCTTTCATTGACAATTCATAAAAAAGGAGAATTTGTATTAATAAAATTCATAATAAATCTATACTGATATATATAAAATCTAGAAATCAATAAAAGTTAACTAGCAATAAAACGACTAAAGCATCAGCAAAACTTAGCATTGGTTTTCTCAAATCTATAAAGCCTTTTTTTTTTAAAAAAAAAAAAAAAAAAAGGAAAAAAAAGAATAAAATGATGATTCTTTTTGAGTCTGAATCATAATAATTTTTTTATATTCTATACAACAAAATATGGGATATCAGGGTCAGAAAATAAAAATAGTTTTAGATAAATGTCCAAATTTTAAAAAATTTTATAATCAAGGTTGAGTGAAAATGCCAATATAGGCCAAAGCCAATCAAATCGTAAAATTTGTTCTTTATTACAATACATTGAGTCTATGGTTGAACCATCATATTTATATATATATATATTTGTTTATATTGTATCAGTCTGTTCAAATCGCACAAATTTTCAGTTTGAGCATGTGGGCCTGGCTTTTTGTAACCAATAGATATATATTTTTTGAGTTACAATATAAGGCTGTTCTGAGTTAATTTTTTTGTTAATATCATCCCTCTTGATGATCTACTGGTAAAATGAACATATGAAAAAAAAATTAGTACCTATAGGGTTTCGCATTGGCCAGCTGGGTTGGATGTTTCAAAGTCCAGATCTAGCACATATTTAATTGGATAGATCCAAGCCCAGTTCATAACCATATGTTACAATCTATTGATCCAGAGATACAGAATTTATGCGGTATGTGCAAAATGTGCAATTTGCTGTGATTAAAAATAAAAAGTGCAATCCAATATTTTTACTTGATCAAAAAAAAAAAAGCAATTTTATCTTGTTAAAAAAAAAAACAAAAACTCGTAGCAATTTTTTAAATACTGTATCAACTAAAACATCTTTATGATTTATATATTAATTTTTAAATACCACGTTCAACTACAAAATACTAATCCGTTTTATATAATTTAAAATAACTGTGCTCAATTAAATTAAAACTGATCTGCCGTTTATACCTTGATAAAAATAGAAAAAACCATTCATTAAATTCAAATGGTCTAATTTTCAATTTAATTAGTTCTGAACTCATTTCAAAAAATAATACAAAAAAATTTTTAATGTATTTATTTAGATTTTATTACCACATTTTCTTATATGCTATTGGTACTAAATTATTCATACTACTAAAAATTTAATTTATTTTTTTTAATACTGTACTACCAAAAATTAAATTATTTCTCTCTTTAACATACTATCAAGAATTAATTATATGTCACACTTTAATATATTATTGTATTATCAGCTATTTGGCTCTATTATTAATCAGTTTTTATAATAGTCAAATATACAAAACAAGCATGTGACAATTATATTATATAAGTGATGTAAAATTATGCAATTTAATACGATTTAATTTAATCACATTAAATTATACAATTTTCATGTCCATGCATTGAACAAATGTAAACAGAAAACAATAATGACATCTATAATTTTGGTCAATTACCATATTTTCGCGTAATAATGCTCATCTGCGCGTTATTTTGAATATATGCGCGTTATTTCAAGTACGCGCATGCGCGCTAATTTGAAATAAAGGTTAATTTTTGCCAAGCCTAATTTCCAAAATAACGCGCATGCGCATTATTTTGGGACAAGTATGGGTTAATTTTTCTAAATAGGGCTTATGCATATTATATAAATAGAGTAAATTTATTCATCGTCTCATGTGGTGCGCCTTATATGTCGCTCTCCCAATCAAATTTCAAGATTAGGTGTAATACTACATGATCAAAAAATTCAAAACAAACATTCGTTTTGTCAAAAATTGTTTATAACATAAAATTAAGTATATGAAACTACTTTAGGGGAGTAACAAAAATTAGGTGATTTTTTAGGGGGGGAGGGGGTAAAAAAAGTTAAAATTATATATAAGAACCTGACTATTTATATATTAAGAAAGAGGGAGGGGATAGGCCTCTGATAAAAAATAATCAGGTGATTAATGATACTGCCCTTAGGATTCTAACAAAAAAAATTCCTTGTAAAATTTTACTATAAAAACCCCTTTCGCCCATACACACAATCTATACCTCACCCTAACCCTAACCAATGAAAAAATGGGTTATTATAATTGGTTTAATTTTATGTTACACCTGATTTTATGATCTGCAGCAGGTGCGACAACATCGCAGGTGCGACAACATCGCACGTGTGACAACATCGCATGTGCGATGTATAAATTATTTCTATAAATAATACCAGAGAAACCCATAATTTCAATTTTATAAACTCAATAAGCTTTGGTCTTTTCTTGGCATTATTTTACTAAAATTTCCCTTTTTAGTTTTACTATATTCCTTTTTTTTTTTTACTAAAATGCTATTTTATCGCATCTGGGTTCTAATTTATTAATTTCTCAGATTCTTACGATGTTGAACACAATTTATTTAAATAAGAAAATCACACTTAAATTCAAAAAATCAATTTGCTTGGATTCAAGTATGACAGCGATTTTAATTTTTTTTTAAAAAGAAGCTGTTATTACTTTTCAGAGTACTGTACCTACTGCTACTTAATTTAATTATAAAGTCAAAGAATAAAACCATGTTTTTAATTTTTTTCTCTATTAATATATGTGAGCTCTAAGAATTCGTCTAATAGAATAATTAAAAATTCATTAATTAGGGCGAGAAAAAAATTATTTAAACATATAAATCAAAATTTAATTAGAATTTTAACGAAATATCATAATTATTTTGAACAGTTTTGACAAATAATTTTCGTTAAAAAAAATAAAAATCTGAAAAATAGATGCAATATTTATAGATAACTTTAAAATTTTGCATTTTTTTTTGTAATTATATTCAATTAGTAAAATGATCAATGTGTTTAATTAGTCCATATGAAACCCATAGTATGATACCCTAATCTAAAATTAGTATAGATTCGTGATTTGTATAATCTATATGATTAATATGATTTTGTGTAAAGTGCAGTATACAAATTGTTAAACAAATTTAATTGATTGCATTACTCTATTACTTAAAAAAATTTATAGTTTAAATTCAAATTGACAAACGGATCATTTTTCATGTTTAAACTTTCAACATGAACCAATTAATATTGTCAGGAATTAATAAGTTTGTTGATAAATTTCTAAAAGGTATTGGCATAAAGAGTGATAAACGTAAGACATTAATCAGAGTTGAAAGGGATTTATGATGTGATTATGCCCATCGCCAATCCTGTACATACGTACATTCTTTTAAAAAGGATCTATTTTAGAAAGTTTAGCCTTAATTAGTTAATGATTTTTATAAAAATTCTAAATTCGTAATTTTTGGGTTTCTTGGCGTAATACTTAACAGGTTTGCTTTGTTTATTTTAAAATTGTATTTAACTTACTATTTTTAAGACTTTTGGCAATTTTTTTAATATCAATCAATTTAGTTAGATCACCTTCGTAACTTTTTATTATAAAATTAAAATTTCCTCGAAATTTAATGCAACAGTATCTTGTTTGATTTTCAACGAATTTTCTAAATCTTCGAGTATATATATCATATTATCAACTTTGTAGAAATATATGTCAAAATTATTATTCCAAATAATACTATACTTTACTCTTGTAATAATTCACGCACAAAGCTGCCTTCAAAATGTCGATACTATTACTGATAATGCACTTTTACTAAAAAAAATGGAACAACTTACCATATCATGAGCAGATACAAAGAACCATTTAAAGACTTAACTAGAACATCAGGAATTAAATCAAATATGCATTAGCTTTAAAAAATCATGAAGTAGCATACGGTATAGTTTTTTTTTGTATCACAAAATGTTTATCATATAAAATGTGATGTTATTCTTTTAGTTTTGGTGCACAAGTTGTTTACACTATTTGCAAGCAGACATGGGTACAAAGCGAAGTTTTACCGTCGCGTTCAAGCTTGAAGTAATCTCGTATACAGAAAACACTTTGAATCATAAAGCTTCTTTGTATTATAATGTTAATAGAAGACATATTCCATCAGCAAATTTTATATATAGATATATATCGATAACTAATCGATAAGATATATATCAATACTCATCACCCCTATCAATTACTATCGATAGTGATAGTAATCGATATATATCCAGTTAATCGATATATATTGAATATGATATCAATTAATAATTATTATATTCACATAATTATGCTTTTTGCAAATTTTTAAACGTTTTACAGGTTTTCGCAAGTTTTTGCAATTTTTTAATATAAATTTTATTTTTTATTTATTATTATTATATTTTAAAATATTACATATTTTATTATGAATTATTATAAAAAAATGTCAAAAAAAATAAAACCAAAAAAACGAAACCAAAAAAAAATAAAAAATGAAAACAAAAAAAATAAACTATTATATTCCTTATATTCACTCATATTTGCTTATATTTGTTTATATTCGCTTATATTTGCTTATATTCGCTACTTCTTGCAAAGTGCTAGAAAGTTAGATCGTTTTCTTGCAAAGTTGCCAAAAAAAGTAAAGAATAAATAAAATAAAATAAAATTAAAAAAAATAAGTAAAATAAAACAAACAAAAAACAAACTGAAAAAATAACAAAAAAAACAAAAACAAAAAAAATAAACTTATATTTCGCTCATATTCGCTCACATTCAATTATATTTGTTCATATTCGTGATTTTCTGCAAAGTGCCAGAGATATTAGAATTGGTGTTCTTGTAAAGTGCCAGAAAAGTTAAGTTGTTTTCTTGCAAAGTTCTGAAAGAAGTAAAGGATAAATATAATAAAATAAAATAAAATTAAATTAAAAAAATAAGTAAAAAAAAAAGAAAACAAACAAAAAACAAAAATGTAAGCAAACTAAATAAAAAAATAAACAGAGCCCCAAATCTCCATTTCGAGTTCATGTTTTGCAATTTAGAAATTGTCGAAGGTTTTCGAAAGTGCCAGAATAAAATAATTAATAAAAATAAAAACAAAAACAAAAAACATGAAACAAAAAAAATAAATAAAATGAAACTTTGCAAAAACTTGTATAAACTTGCGAAAACTTGCATTTTTGAACTTTCGAAATTGCTAGAGAAAGGTGTTGTGTGTTCTTGCAAAGTGTCGAAAGGCTGAGTTAGCTTGTGCTAAGTACTGGAACATCACTGAATTTCTTGCGAAGTGCTAGTAGTAAAGTGTAGAAATAAAATGAAAAAAATTAAAAAATAAAAAAAAACAAACAAAACTAAACGAAACAAAATGAAACTAAACGAAACTAAACGAAACCAAAAAAAAACAAAAGAAAAACGAAAAACAATGTAAAATTGATAGATTGAAATTATAAACAAAAAAAATAAACAAAGATCTAATCTGAACTTGTAGTACAATCATTGAAAATCATCAAAACATTTCGAAAATATTAGTCAAATGCGTCCTTGATATGATCCAGGTTACAGATCGTCCTAAAATATTTCGAAAGTATTCGAAATATTAAAAAAAAAAGAAAAAGAAAAAAAAAGTAAAGAAAAAAAAAGAGAGAAAAAAAAAAGAAAAAAAAAATGTGAGGAGGGTAAAAGGGAGAGAAAATAAAAATAGGTCGAAACAGGCTTTTTTTTTTTTTTTTTTTTTTTTTTTT
>QKWP01000981.1:73901-129884 GCA_003550325.1 Gigaspora rosea
TTTTTTTTTTTTTATTCGTGACAGGTCAAAGATCTGTTAATCATTATATATCGTTTCAAATAATTATGATTATAATCGATTTGTAAATATATAACGATTTAATATAAAAATAATATATATCGATTAAGATATATACCAGTTAATCGATATATATCATTATTTTTTAATCGATATAAAATGATTAACTGTTATATATCGATTAATATCTATACATAAAATTCCTGATGTCAAGAGTGGCGCAAGCAGAAAGAAGAGTTTGAAAAGATTAAAAATAGTAAAGGTTTAAACATAGAACAAGTGCGAGTTCTTAAAGGTTGTGGTCGGAAGGCAGCACAACCTACATTGGAAAAGGAATTATTAGAATATATTAAAAAGAGAAGAGAAGAAAAAGGCGTAGTGACAATATCATTGATCATAAAAAAAGTCAAAGCTTTAGATGAAGTTATGAATATTAAGGATACAAAGTTTTCACGTGGCTGGGCAGAACGTTTTAAGCAACGACATAAATTAGTAAAATGTGCTCGGACTCAGATAGCACAGAAAATTCCTGAAGATATGCTTTTAATTATTAAAGATTTTCTTAAAACCTCTCGTGAAAAAACATATACTATTGAAAAAAAATTCATTGTATCTTTTGACGAAACTTCTATGTGGTTTGATATGCCACAAAATTCAACAAATGATTTCAAAGTACTCGTGAGGTTCCAGTTAAGACCATTGGCAATGAAAAATTACGATTTACTGTAGTTTTAGATTATATAGCAGCTGGGGAAAAACTCCTACTAGTAGTAATCTTTAAACTAAAATAAAAACTGTAAGGCTGATTCCCGCATGATAATGTAGTGGCAGCCGTGCTCTCTGGAACAATGAATGGAGATTTAATGATTTTCACATATATTCCACAAGCCATTAGAACCAGACCAAATAGATTCTTTAAAAACAAGAGTATCATTTTTGTTGATGCACATCGTAGTCATATTCGTAGTGATGTAATTAAAGCTTTGAATGCAGAAGGGTTAGACGTGTTGAAAATACCCAGTGGAACCACAAGTGTTTTGTAGCCACCAGATGTATCTGTAAATAAGCCCTTTAAAAGTGGAATGAAAAAAAGATAGAATGAATGGATGGAAAATGGAAAGAAAACATATACTAAAAAAGGAAACCAAAAAAAAGCACCATATGAGCTTGTCTGCAACTGGGTATCGGAATGTGGAAGGAAATTAGTCCAAATATTTTAGTCAAATCTTTCGAAGCATCTGGTCTTGTACTTAATCCTGATGGTAGCGAAGATGATAAAATGTTACAACGACTCCAAGCTATTGTCAAAGACCGTCTAAATGAATTGTCAATCGAAAACACATGTTCTGAAGAAGAGCAGAATTATAATAATAGCGAGCTGGATGATAATGAGTTAGATAGTGGTGGGCCAGATTATTATGAGCTGTATGATACTGAGCCAGACGATAGTGAGCTAGATGATGAAGTGAATGAACTGGGAATATCAAAGCAGATTATTATGATGAAAATTTTATGGATCTAAATAGCTATAAAGAAATGCAGGATGAGGTAATGGAAATTGATTAATGATATCAATTAATCGATAAACAAATAAATAAATTTCTAGTGCAAAATTTACATATTTATTCTTTGTGTAAATACTGTACCCTAAGAATAATGTTGTAAATACTATATACCAGTAGTTTTTTCTTTTATAACTTGTATTTGATGTTGTAAATGCTATATAGTTTTTTCTTTGATAACTCGTATTTGTAGAGGTAAGACGATTAATTATTTTTTCTCAACTGAATTTGTAATTAATAGCAACTAATTTAATTATAGTAAATGATCCAATTTAGTGTTTTTGCAGTAGCCTATTATCTTAAATGCAGTTAGCATGTTTAATATTATAAAACGAATGGAAATACGTAGGGTATTAATAGCGATAGACAATAATTTCATATAAAGCTATGCCATCATATACTATCGATTAAATTTTAAATGTGAGTAAATCAATTTTTTCTTAATTATGATTTTTTTAATAATTTAATTAACATTACGTAA
This sequence comes from Gigaspora rosea, assembly GCA_003550325.1. Classification (NCBI taxonomy): domain Eukaryota; kingdom Fungi; phylum Glomeromycota; class Glomeromycetes; order Diversisporales; family Gigasporaceae; genus Gigaspora; species Gigaspora rosea. Next base: position 75,963 of record QKWP01000981.1, read on the forward strand.
TTATTTTCGAATTGGTTAATAGTGTGAAAAAAAATATATCAACTTGTTGTGATTATGGCAAGGCTTATATCATAAAAAGTTTGGCCTTTATTATTAATATCTTGTAGCCACCATTATATAATGCAAAATCTGATACGTGGACAAATATGATATACCATAATTCATATCTTAGCAACTAACAATCTAAATTTGATATTGAGAGTTATAATTCTTTTTGGTGACACTTCTGAAACACATTCTTGTTTAATAGTCGCTTTTGTTTTTTCTTATTGCTTTTTTATTTTTCAATTTTTTTTTTATTTTTTATAATATTATTTGACAAGTAATAGAAACCCGGCTAAAATTTGATTGCAATGTTTGATTCTAATAAATGAGCACCATTACGATCACTAATTAATCACATCAAAGATGATGTTTAAGAAAATTTCAATACGTCATAAATTGCATATTCGAATTCTCAATAAAATTTTTAAGCACCTTGCAAATCATATCGAACTTGACGCTTGAGAGCACCCTATAACTAGTTATTTATTTTTTAATGTATACTGGTAGTTTTTTTACAGTAAGTATGAATTTTATAATCTAAAATCAAAAATTGAGGTATTTATATAATTACCTTATATGGGTGCACGTTATTTCGGGACGCGCATGCACGTTATTTTGAGGTCATATATGCTATTTTCAGGGATCACAATTTTCGAAATAATGCTCATGAGCATTATTATGCGAAAATATAGTAAATTAACTATGGACTATCTATGGGTCATAATCAAAATTTTTAAACAAGTACTGCCCATATTGGACTAATTCATGGATTCTTCATGGATGGCCTATCTATGTGGAACTCTAGTCTGTCCATACAGTACTAGGATATAACTTAACTAAGTAAATCAAAACTATATGAGCAAACTATAGAATATGATGTAATGCAAATAATAATAAATTATTTAATTATCATTATTATTATGAATATATTAATCAATTTTTTAAAACAATTTATCTTATTGAAAACCCAAGGAATTAATTTGAAATTTTCACAAGTGATTTATTAAATGTTGAAGAATAAAGTTATGATTTGGATTTTTATTAACATATAAATTTTGAATATTCATCTTATTGATCATTTAAATTGAAAAAAATTAGATCTTAAACATACAAGTTGAAACTTTAGTTGAATTTTTTAAAAAAATTGAACGTAGCTTTTTAAAAGTAATTTCTATATCGTTTTTAGTTAAAACATATCAGCAGATCAGTGTAATTGTCGATAAACTATTACACAAAAATTTGCTCCTAAGTAACGTTAAAAAACTAACTAACGAAGTACTTGTTACAACTAACAAAAGAGCTTTTTTGATGCCTAGACAAGTTAAAAAACCAATAAACCTTAATAAAAGAGCTATGCTAAGCTGTAGAAAAAAGTACTTTATCGTTTGTTGAAATATTCAGGTGTTTTAGGATGGGTTGGGCATTGAGAAATGGTTTGATAACTATCAAGGGTAAATTCGGAAGCTAATTTTCAAAAAAATGGCCTTTTTAATATACTTTTAACTTATAATTAAATACATGAATTTCGTAATTTTCTACGTACTTAATTATAAATACAAAGCTGGTTAAAAAGGCCGTTTTTGTGAAAATTCGCTTTGTAATAAATTTTCGCGTAAAATTTTTTGATAATCCTCGATCATGATTGGTTAAGCTAACATGTTACGTTGATTCGCAGATATCAGTCATATGATTTGTCACATCTAAAATTTTAAACATATGATTTTCGTATATTACACAAATCGACGAATTACAGTTTTAAAATTTTTGCTTAAACCTTTAGTTGAAATACATATTGTTCCATATGACAAAATTATTCTTGAGTGTTTTCTGAATTGTATGGTACACAGATCGTACAAAATAAACTGTTCCCTATAATATGCTACACCCTTGAAGGTGGGTAATTATTTTACATACTTTCGATTCTTTTTGAGTTTGCAAATTTTTTACCTATAAAGTGGTTCACTAGGTGCGGCATAAGAAGAGCTTTTGGCAAAATGCATCTTCGAAAGGCGGGTACATTAAGAACATAATGCGAAAAATCAAGAAAACGATTTTATAGTAAGTAGATCGCTCATTAATTCATTGTAACTGATATAGTTTAAACTATTCGACCTTATTAATACTTTCTATTATTCTATTTTTAACTAGTTCAATTTATTTGAGATAAGTTATTTAGGCTTACATTGTTTTGTTTATTTTGTTTTAACTAGTTGGAGGCATAACTGTTAGACGAAACTTTAGATATTAATCGAGCAGTTTTGAACGATTGATATCATAAAAATAGTTCATCTAACAATTCTAGTTAAGGTGTAAAAGATAATATACTGTACTTAAGCTTATAATATTTTTAATTTAGAACGATTTTTCTTTTATTTATTCATGTTAATTATGTGGGTCTGGTGCTAAGAAAATGGTCGAATTTGATGAAAAAAATTTCACAAAAAATTGGGTTTCTTGTGAACTATTAATTAGAATTACATGGTTTTGGTACCATTCGATTTGTCTTATTGAGACGAATCGATTAGTACCAAAATCATGTAATTCTGATTAATAGTTCATACAAACCCAATTTTTTGTAAATTATTTTTTTTATCAAATTCGTCCCTTTTTCTTGCAAAAAAATTGGGGTTCTCACGAACATTAATCAGAATTACATAATTTTGGTACCATTTGGTTCGTCTTATTGAGACAAATTAAATGGTACCAAAATCATGTAATTCTGATTAATAGTTTATAAGAAACTCGATTTTTTGTAAATTTTTTTTTTCATCAAATTCGTCTCTTTTTCTAGCAAAAATATTGGGTTTCACATGAACTATTAATTAGAATTACATAATTTTGGTACCATTCAGTTCATCTTATTGGGATGAATCGAATGGTACCAAAATCATGTAATTCTAATTAATAGTTCACGAGAAACCCAATTTTTTGTAAAAATTTTTTTTCATCAAATTCGTCTTTTTTCTAGCAAAAATCCATTATTTATTAAATTGGCATATTTAAATTATTTTAATCAATTTTATTTAATAATTGTATAATTCTTTATTTAAATAAATAATAAATAAATAAATATGTATACAGCTTTTTTTTTGTGATTTGTGACTATCTTATTACTAATTTTAATTCTAATTATTTTATAACTTGTAATAACTAGCCCGATGCCTTCTAGTAAGATAGATTTGCACAAGAAGAACTTCGTTGGTATTTGCTAAACCAACCCAGTTGAAATTTAATAAGCTATTTTCGACCTATTTAATTTTAAAAAATTATTTTTTAGTAATAATTCTAGTAGTGCTCCTACAGACCGGACTCGAACCAGACTTTAGTCAAGTCTGAGTCTGGTCTGATTTTCGGACCGGACTCAGACTTTTATATTCAGTGACCTAATTTAGATATAAATTTTAATATGTATAGCCGCGAAATAACGCGCAGGGTGAAATTAAAGACTTTTTAGTCAAGTCTGAGTCTGGTCTGGGTCTGGTCCGAAGTCTGCAGACTGGTCTGAGTCCGAATATATTTATATGTATTTTTTGGCGCTGAACAAGTTTACTTAGTGCATTTTGTTAGAATAAATTAGTAAAATTTTATGAATCATAAGATTTTATAGAATTTTATTAATAAAATTTTATAAAATCTTATAATTCACAAATACTTATTAATTAATTCTAACAAAATGCACTAAGTAAACTTGTTCAGCACCTAAACATGCATCAAAACGGCTGGTTTGTTTTTATTTTACTTGCAATTTAGAGATTTGATGCACAATTTTGGATTTTTGATCAAAAAAGACAAATTTTAACATCTTATCTCCAAATTTCAAGTAAAATAAAAACAACCCTGCCGATTTAATGTATTTTAGGTGCTGAACAAGTTTACTTAGTGCATTAAGTTAGAAATAATTAGTAAAATTTTGTGAAACATAAGATTTTATAGTAAAATTCTATAAATTCTTAAAATTCACAAATTTTTAATTAATTAATTCTAACAAAATGCAATAAGTAAACTTGTTCAGCACCTAAAAATACATTAAATCGGCAGGGTTGTTTTTATTTTACTTGAAATTTGGAGAAAAGATGCATAATTTTGGATTTTTGATCAAAAAAGTCAAATTTAAGCATTTTATCTCCAAATTTCAAGTAAAATAAAAACAATCCTGCCGATTTAATGTATTTTTAGGTGCTGAACAAGTTTACTTAGTGCATTAAGTTAGAAATAATTAGTAAAATTTTGTGAATCATAAGATTTTATAGAATTTTATTAGTAAAATTCTATAAATTCTTAAAATTCACAAATTTTTATTAATTAATTCTAACAAAATGCAATAAGTAAACTTGTTCAGCACCTAAAAATACATTAAATTGGCAGGGTTGTTTTTATTTTACTTGAAATTTGGAGAAAAGATGCTTAAATTTGACTTTTTTGATCAAAAATCCAAAATTATGCATCTTTTCTCCAAATTTCAAGTAAAATAAAAACAACCCAGCTGATTTAATGTATTTTTAGGTGTTGAACAAGTTTACTTAGTGCATTAATTTAGAAATAATTAGTAAAATTTTGTGAATCATAAGATTTTATAGAATTTTATTAGTAAAATTCTATAAAATCTTAAAATTCACAAATTTTTATTAATTAATTCTAACAAAATGCACTAAGTAAACTTTTACAGCACCTAAAAATGTATTAAAATGGCTGGTTTGTTTTTATTTTACTTGAAATTTGGAGAAAAGATGCATAATTTTGGATTTTTGATCAAAAAAGTCAAATTTAAGCATCTTTTCTCCAAATTTCAAGTAAAATAAAAACAACCCTGCCGATTTAATGTATTTTTAGGTGCTGAACAAGTTTACTTAGTGCATTTTGTTAGAATTAATTAATAAGTATTTGTGAATTATAAGATTTTATAAAATTTTATTAATAAAATTCTATAAAATCTTATGATTCATAAAATTTTACTAATTTATTCTAACAAAATGCACTAAGTAAACTTGTTCAGCGCCAAAAAATACGTATAAATATATTCGGACTCAGACCAGTCTGCAGACTTCGGACCAGACCCGGACCGGACTCATAGTTGAGTCTGAGTCTGGTCTGAAGTCTGAAATTAGTAAAATTTAGAGTCTGAGTCTGGTCTGATCCCGGACTCGGACCTGGACCGGACCAGACCCGGACCAGACCTAGGAGCACTAAATTCTAGTTTAACTAGCTTAAAATTTCTTTGTAATCACACGATTTTCAAACCTGACAAGGTCTATGTGTCAAATCCGGTACCTTGTAGTCATAACTTGCAACCTTTTTTAACAGTTCTAGTGGTTAATGATTTTTAAAACAAGCTTGGTAAGTTTATAGAAGCGAAATAGTAAGCAGCTTTATACATATAAAAAATAAAACAAAATGCAAACTTTAACTACCGCATTCTTCTCGTATTTATTTTGTATTATATTCTAAACACGCAAATAATAAAGAAATCAACTTTCTAAACCGTCAAAATGCATGTCATATGTACGGTTTCCTTTTTAGAAACCCTTGAAATAAATGATTGAATGTAGGTGACCGTTGCAATTTACTATGAAAATTGAGCCCATCATATGAACGTCCGTAGCTCTCCCACAAAAAATTGTTCACCCCCTGTAATATTGGCCAATCGAATTTCAGGATCAGATGTAATGTAAATTCGAAACGAAACTACCTTATTACAAAAAAACAAAAATAGCTTTAAATTTTAATTAGGAAATCACCTTCTGCGGCCTAATTAAAAGTGTTCCTTGTGAAATTTTACTGATAGAGCATTCTAACATTGCGTTATACTCACCCTAACCCCAAATATAATGCGTTTTTTAGGTTTATACGCAACTTTTTACTTAGAAAATAAAAAACATTTGTTTTGACTATCACATTACACCTGATCTTAAATTTGATTGGCTGGGTGAACAATTTTTTGTGGAAGAGCTACCTAAGTCCATCATATGCAACCGCACCAGGGGTCTAGACACTTTTGCAGTAATGTGACGTGGCGCATGAGAATTAACCAATCGGAGAACGTAAATTTTGATCGTCCTGGATCAGTCCGACATCAAAACAAAACACATGTACAAGAAGAAAAAAAGAGAAAAGAGCGAAAATACTCGAAAACTAGCGTTTAAATCGGCCTTAAAAACCACATAAAAATGTCTGGAACGCGATTTTACACATATGTAGGGACCTTCTAAGGCTATATACACGAACCCTAACCCTAACCTTAACAATAAAGCCAAAAAGTTAATCCGAAGACGCTACACCACGTGATGGTCACGTTACTGCAAAAGTGTCTAGACTAGGGTGTCCAGGATTATGCGATGCGATGAGATAAATTATGCGATTCGACTGAGGTCAATTATGCGATGAATGCGAAATAAATTTAAGATTATGCGAAATATTTAAATATTTAAATAGATTATGCGATCTTTATAGTGTTATTCATATATACTATTCTCAGAATTATTCGGATATTGACAAAAAATTTGTCTCGACCTTGCTCGTCCAGGGGAGACCGTCCCAAATTAGAAAATAGTCAGGATGATCGTTACACAATTCATTAAAGTTTTTTATACAGTTTACAATACTCTTTTCGTGAGGTTATTGTGGCTTATTCGCATTATGAAACGTGATAAATTAGTATACAAACTTGTGGCTTTCGTATTGTACTTTAATAAAATAGTTGGATTCAAGATGATTCACCGGATATTTATATTATAACTTATAAATACATAAATCGTAATATAAATATCTGGTAAATCATCTTGAATCCAACTATTTTATTAAAGTACAATACGAAAGCCACAAGTTTATATACTAATTTATCACGTTTCATAATGTGAATAAGCCACGATGACCTCATGAAAAGAGTATTGTAAACTGTATAAAAAAACTTTAATGAATCGTGTAACGATCGTTCTGACTATTTCTTAATTTGGGGAACCGTTAAAGCCAGGTACCATCACATGATCCGACGGTCATCGGCATGACCATCTGGAAGCCGGAGATATTATATAAGAAGACGACGGCCAATTAAATTCAAGAAATTTCTTGATATAAAAATAGATTACGTTTAACAAGATTATGTTTGATAATCAACAATAATCAACAAGCGAAACTTTCGCTAGACAAATGTGTTTGTGACGGGAATGTACAACTTCCTACAAACCTTCATAAAAAAAAATACTACGAGAAAACTAAGCACCCTCGCGAAATAAAACTTTAAAAAAAAAAAATTATATAGATTTCGCGCTTCAACAACAAACGAAAAAAAAAAACAAAGAATTAAAATTTGCGCTTCAAAAAAAAAAAATTGAGTACCTCCGATAAAGAAAACTCCTCTTAGGTTCGACATATATTTTCTAACACAAATGAGAACCTTGTGCAAGACCTTTCGCTACAAACATCCGGTCTTCTACAACTATTTACTGAACAAACCGCAGTGACGAATCCCATCTCAACAACAAGTTTAACACCCAACCAACGGCGCACATTGCTTTTTAACGTTCAGCAACCATTCGAAGTGCCAATGGAAGAATTTGATGCCGAATGGTGGCCTTTAGTAACGAACGTTTGGATGAAATTTAACTACAGAAATCATGTCAATGGAAATTCTTGGAAAACCTTCGTATGCCGTTTTAACAAGCCCTTCAAATCAAGCACACGCAAAGAAGATGTTCCAAGTGAGAAACGACGAAAAACAAAGGTTCGAGATGCAAACTTATGTTCCGCAAAAATAAAAGCAACGTGGCTGGTTACCGAAAAGAAAGTGCATGTTGAACGTATTCCAAGTTCTCCCGACCACACTCATGATCTAGAAGAAAGTGAAAGATTAAATCGGTCCCAAGCGGTCTGGGCTTTGGTAGATAAAGAGACAGTTAAAAATTATCCCGCTCCTGCAATAGTTAATGCGGTTAAAGAGTATGCCACTGAAAAGCTGAATCTTAGTACGAGCGTAAAAGAGCTAAAATAGAGTGAGGTTGCCAACATAAAGTATAAAGTTCGTGGACCTCAAAATTCTCATTTTGTCGGTGCCTCTAACCTAACACAAGATATTCGTGATGCAGTTTCTTTTTTAGAAAAAGAAGGGTATCTTGTTGAATCGTTCCGAATTCAGCATCAATCTACTCGTGGCTTTGTTTTCGCGCATCCAAAACAACTCGAAAAACTTCAATAGCATGGATGGCTTACTCTGATCGACTCTACACACAAGACCAATAAATACGACTGGCGTCTGTTTACGCTATATATTCAGGATGGATACGGTTGTTGGGATGTCGGTGAACATTTTTTCATTAGTAATGAAGACAGTGATACAGTCGCGGAAGCATTGGTGATAATGCGGCGGTTTTGTAGCTCCTGGAAACCTCGATATTTTTTATCAGACCAAAGCAGCGTAGAAGCCAGAAGTATTATAACGGCTTTCCCAGGTCTCCAAAAAGGCGAGCAGGAATGTGAGGTAGTTCTTTGCACCATACATATTATGCAGATTTGGATGAATAAAATCTACGAATCGGAAACTAGGAGCAAGATGATCCAAGCCATGCACAAGCGAACAAAGATCGGTTGTGAGATACTTGTCCAAAAATCAATTAATGAAAGTGCCCTTCCCGCTATTAAAAGATACATTTCAAGGTACTATTTGAAAAATACACACCAGTGGGCGTTGTGGGCCCGCCAGCATTCTCCGTTACTTTTGCAAGTAACATCGACGAACGCTTTGGAATCATACCATAGCGAGTTAAAGAGAACGACTTTCTCTTATTATGGTTTAATCAGTGCATGTAATAACATCGTTGCACTTGATTTAAAAAGGCATTCAGATTCGGATTTTGTTGCTTTCGAATTTCGTGTTAAAAAAATTTCTGCCCCAGTATCGACGATAATATAATTCAGGAGATTCACAAATTCCTCTTTCCGATTCAAAAATTAATAGTTGGTGAAGTTTTTGCTATTGAGAGTAGAATAGAAAAAGGGAAAGCATTGCCCGGATTAATGATACTTGAATGTCACTGCCTTTTTTTTCGAAAATATATGCTTCCTTGCAAGCATATCTTCCACGAGCAAACGTATGGTCCCAGGAAATTGCTAACGGCTAATGCTTGGAGAAATTTTCAACGAATGTTTGATGAAAATGGTTTCGAAGTTTTTGAGCATCGCGATTTAGTAAGTTTAGAACTATTTGAAAAGGACGAAACTGATAGAGCGGCAACGAATAGAAAACTTACCATTAATGAGCTAATGGAAAGGACCCGTGATCAGTATTGGAGTATAGAGGAAAATGGCGATGAAGGCGAGAAGGCTGAATTTATTCAAAAATTAAAATTTTGTTTAAATTACATTTTTCAGAAATAGAAAAAAGAGAATTTTATAGTTAGCAAAAACTTTTAATGAAAAAAAATAAATAAAATTTTACTTAGACCTACCGAAAAATTTGTCATATTTATGTAATAAATATTTTTCGCTAAATAAAGTTTATTCCCGACACTCAATGAAATCATCGATTTTTTTTTTTTTTTGACCAGCAAATTTCACATTTTCGCAAACTGAGTTCAAAGAAATTGCAATTAATCGGGTTTGCTTACGATTGAATCAACCAAACAGGGCCGTCTCTCCATTAGAATCACCTGACATGATTTTCAGGTGATTGCTTTATCACGTGATAAAATTGGCTCCGGAGGCCAGCTGGCAGGACGCCGATGATCGCCAGATCACGTGATTGTACCTGGCTTTAACGGATCCCCTAATTTGGGATGGTCTCCCCTGGACCTTGCTCGTATTTTCAGTTCGTTCATTTTCTACATCGGAACTTTTCGTAATTCTTTCCCACATTAGCTATCTATCTGTATCTCAAAAAATTATAACATATCTACCAATTATATTTGAGGCACATGACCTGAATGCTTTTTTTTGCTTAATTATGCGAAGCATATGCGATGCGAAAAAATGGTCAATTATGCGCATAGCATAGCATCGCATAATCCTGGACACCCTAGTCTAGACTCCTGGTGGGGCCATCAAATGCATGTCGACAGAGACACAGAAAAATATTGATTTATATAGATCAATATAAATCGATACTTTTAGGCCAAATCATAGAGAAATCGATATTTTTACAATTTTTATGCAGTGTAACTACACCATTTCGGGAAAAATTGAAAGTATAATTTGGGCTGGGCAATATGAATTTGGCCAAGCTAAACTGTCGGCAGGTTTCGGAAATGTAGACAATCAACAAACAAACTTTCCGTTAATTTCCAGAAAAAACATGAACTTAGATACTGATCACGTTATTTAATGTTACACCAAATCTTAAATTCTTATTGGTCAATCATGGGCATATCGATATAAATCGATATTTTTGGTGCGTGACAAATCGTGTGACTGATATGAAAAATTAGAAATAGAAGTAAATATTTTGTAACTTTGTGCGTTCTTTATTAATTAAATAAAATAATATGATATTTAATCGATGATTTAAATTTCACTGATTAATATTGCTGACATATTTTTGATTTACATATTTTTGATTTACTTAGTTGAGTTACCGCCCTAGTATAGCGCAGACCACTGTACCCATTAAAAATTTTATAGTGGGAAAAAATTTTTTAAATGAAAATTTGCCTAGTATAGTACCCCGGGTACTATATTAATTTTGCCTTTGAAACGTCTTGTCCCTGGATACCGTGGTCTGCACTGTATGGTATATAAATTTGATTCGTTACTTCGAGCATGATGTTTGCGAAGTGATAGAAAAAGAACAACTTCACGACTTCTTCACCCCAACCGTAGAAAGAATAAGGCTAATATATATTGATAGCATATGCATGCAATAATGAAATGGGAAATGAAGATATTAAATATACATATTCTATGTCATTTAATATAGTGCAGTTTTAAAATATACTGTGACATAGACTAAAACCTAATACTGTATACAAGACTCTAGAGTCACCAACTTAAAAATTTAGAAACTTCACTAAAAAAATTTCGCAGTTAAATAAGTAAGATTGGAAAGAGCTTATTAATACCAAAGCTCTCGCAAGGAAAACTTTTTGTTAGTGCACAGAAAACAGTTTTTTTAGATAAAATATTAAGCTATGAATAATTTTTTGGTTTGCTTTGATCTTTTGTTGATTTTGAAATCATAACATTAAGGAGTTGTGCAGTGCCTATAAAATGGCATTAGAATGCACAAAGGTCAAATGAGTTCCTTATGTATCTTTAAGATTCACAAATGTGTTGCAATATTATATCGAATGTTTACTCTATTGATGAACCAAATACTCGATTTTTTTTTAAAAATATTTAACACGCATAATCGAATAATAAATTTTGAAGCAATGAATAAAATAATTAGAAGAATCTGGATATTTTTAAAAAATTTATTTATTATTACATATAAATTTGTAATTCCAGCATCACCTTATTTTTCTTTTTTTTTTTCTGCCTCCATTTTTTTTGTTTTTTTTTTTTTTTCCCTATGGGAAATCCTTTTCAAAATTGAATGAATTGTTTTTAGTTCATAAATGATTAATAGTATTATATCCAAAGTACTGCATTTTTTATCCAGTTACAGTAATTATTATTTATATGCCAATGACTATTCAAGCTTTTCTATCTTTAAAAGACTTAGGAAACATTACACTTGCATTACTATTTTCTTATATGAAAATATTATAGTTAATATTACTATACATCAAAACTTATCACTCTATAACTATTTTTCCTTCTGGTTCGAACTTTTCTTTCATTCAAACTGTGGAATTATTTATTTCTGCAGAATTCTTATGTATAAACTTTTTTGTAATCGGATTCAATACATTTCGTATTATTACAGTAAAAAAATTAGATGTAGTTGATATAATAGCATGCATCATATGCATATTTGAAATTACATCGTCAATTTATTGGGTATTTGTTTATAGGATGTATAGAATAATCTTTTGTCCAATATGTGCAAAAGAAAAAACTCATGGAACATGGTATCAAGAATATGCAATTATACATTTTAAGAATAATTTTATTAATTGGAGTAGTGGAAATCAAAAAATTGATAAAATTATAAAAGAAACAAACAAATTCGAAGATTCCAGAAGATTTTATAGAGTGGATTCTATTTGAACAATTTGAAAATATAGAAGGAATTGGTCATGGTGGATTTGGAACTATTTATAGTGCTTCTTGGAAACAAGGACCAATTTATAGTATTTTAAATAAGATAAGAAAAACTTGAAGAACTCATATTGCACTAAAAAGTGGTATTTCTTCAGAAAATTTAGAGGAGGTAATTATATTTAAACTAAGTAACATTATTTGTTTAGTTTTATAAATATTTTAATATATAATATTATATTTTAGCTTCATATGTACATAAAATATTGTACAATTTCAAATTTTTATATGAGCAAATATAGATTTAAAAATGGAGTTTTACTTATCCTTTATTGTTACGGCCTTTCTACATCGTTTATCTGAAGATATTGAGGAATATATACCGGTACTTGTAATACAATTTGCAGAAGATAGTGATTTGTTAAAATATTTAACTAAAAATTTTGATAAAATGAGGTGGCTAAAAGATAAATTGCCAATTCTTGCTAATAATGCAAATGGTCTTAAAATTATTCTTGAGGAAGGTTTAACTCATCGTGGCCTTCATTATAGAAATATTTTAATTAACAATAATATATCTCATATTTCTGACTTTGGATTATCACATCCTTTTGGTCATAAAAATTTTACTACAAATAAACTATTTGGTGTTGTTCCATTTATGGCTCCAGAAATTTTTACAAACAAATCATTCAATCCTAAATCAGATATATAGTTTTGGAATTATTATGTGAATACTTACTTCTGGATTTTACCATTTCATAATCATGAATATAATGAATACTTGGCATTAGATATATATAATGGAACTCGGCCTCAAATAATAGATGGAACACTACCTTGCTTTATCTACCTCAAAGATGTTGGGATCTTGAATCTGAAAAAAGACCTACATCATCTGAATTATATGATATAATTTGTTCGTGGTATTATCTAAAAAATTATAAAGAATTTAAAAATTCAGCCACCATTTTATTATCACAAAATAAGCAAAATATTGAAAATCAACTGGTACAAAATACTTTGAATTATTTAAGTAAACAAAGCAATTCATATCATAGCCATATAATAGATTTAAATTTAATATCAACTGCTAATTAATTTCAAGATATCAAATTTTAATATTCTCTTTTTTTTTTAAAACTAGTTTCACTGAAATTTTTATTAACTTTGTTAATTTTTAGATAGTGATTAGTTAAACTTGGTAATACAGTAAAATCTCTATAAGTGCACGCACTGGGGACTGAATATATATGTGAACTTAGACTAAAAAAACTCCTTTATTTCGTAGAGATACTAAAAAAGCTCTTTCATTTCTGTGACAAGTACTCCATTTGTACTTTTTCAATATTATCTTGTAGAAAATTGAAAATGATATGACACTTAAATATCAATAGTGGAGTTAAAGAGTTTAAATAGTAGAAATAGGTGATGTCTTTTTATTTAACATGTTTCTTTGAGCTACATACAGAAATTTTTTTTTTACTAAAAGCACAAACTAATTTTTAACAAGTACATTTAACTAATATTAATTTAATATATATAATTTCAAAATGTAGAGACTTATTTCTAAAGTATCTTACGATAGCATAATTAGGATTATTTCCCATTAATATATCATGGAGAATTTATGAAATTAAGCCAATATTCGGTCATCAAATCCAAATTCTTAAAACCGATCTGTCAAAATCGATAATCTGACAAATCTACCAATCCATTTCTGCTATATAAATCTAATTGATGCAATGTATTTCAAATCTAATAACCTCTTAATAATGATATTAAAATATCTGCATATTGGTTGAAGAGGTACAACAGTGATTGTACTGGTATTAATATCCAAATAGTAATGGCTTTAATTAAATTTTTAAGTAATTAAATGTATAAATTAAGCTCTGGGTTATATTATGAATATTATAACTAAAATTCTAAGAATTATATTGATTTATAACTATAACTACTATATTGAGATACAAATGCAGAATATTTGTCAAGTGAATTAAATATTCAAAACAAGTTAGTTTTTATTTATATATTTATTTTTACATTTAAATAAGATAAAAAAAAATATGTAAATATTTATTTTTATATAGATATTCTAAATACTAAGAATTTTAACTATTTATAAAATGCTGTATTAGCTATCTATAGAGAATTCTATAATGCTATAGAGTTTAGTATATTATTTGAGATATTTTAGGTTAAGAACTATATTAACTTCTAAGGTAAAAATTCTTTGTTTAAAATATTCATTAGATATTGGTATCCAAATTTTAAAGATTTCAAGATTTAGCAATATCAAGATCAAGTTGAGTAGAATTGGTAGAATCAGTTTGAACCAAACCTAAATAAATAATATTTGCATTAATATTAAAATACAGCATAATTATTAATAAATCAGATAAAAAAATAAATACTTTTAAACTCATTTGAAATTAATTTTGTGCAAATAAGTTTGCTTGTGTACATTTCATCTGGGTGTTTTGATGCAGGTAATGATTTAACAACTTTATCTGCATCTAAAAATTGCTTTTTAATTTCATCATTGTTTGAACCATAAGTTATGCCATTAAGCCAACCTCTAATTTTCTTATAAATATTCCAAGCATTAGGGCGTTTTTGTGGATCAGAATGCATACATTGTTTTGCCAATTCAACATAGCAGTTAGGAGTTCCAGATGCAAACTCTGGCCGCAATCCTCCGCAAATCTTGACTGCAAGTTTTGTATCGAATTTATGTCCATCAAAAGGTTTTCGACCAGTTGATATTTCTGCCATGATAATACCAAATCCGTAGATGTCTGCTGCTTGTGTAAATTGTTGATTGCCTAATAAAACTTCTGGAGCAACATAAGGCATGACACCATAAATATCACTTTCAGAAATACATTCATCTTTTTTCCTAGACAATCCTAGGTCTGCAATATAAGATCGCGCATTTTCATTAGTATGTTGGCCTAGTAAAATATTACCACTATGAAAATCTGCGTGAATGTATCCTGCATAGCGATGAATATTATCCAACTCATCAGAAATATCTTTAAGAATTTGTAATCTAGTTTGCCATGTAAGTTCATTAAAATCCTTTCTTAAAAATTTATGAAGGCTCCCATTATTAGCATACTGAAATACCATCATGTATTCATTTGTTTTTATATTTTTCGTTATTCCATATATTGCAAGTTTATTAGCATTTAATTTGCATGTTAGAAGATTTTTAAACTTGAGTTTAAAAAATAAATTAGTTCAATAAATTATGTATTATGTAAGTTATAAAAGCAATAAATTAACTTACCTCCTTTAAAAAATTATTGTCTTTCTTTTCTTTAGAACTAGATAATGTCTTTAGTGCGACAATGCTTGATTGTTTACACGCTCTCTCGTAGATATAGCTATCACCATCTTTAATTTTTTTAACTTCCCGTATGCCATCCAACCAGGTTGCTTTGTATATAGAACCAAATCCTCCTTTACCGATTTCTTCAACATCTGATAATTTATCAAATGGAATCCAATCAAATACATCCTCATATCTAAAGATTCTAAGTTGAAATTCTCTGATGCAATCATCAATCTCTGCATTTATACTTATCGGTATCCGTCCTCGAATAGCTATATCTGGATCACATGACAGACACCATGCTTCAGACGTGTTATTATAATTACAATATGCACATTTTCCATATTTCGATTCTCTTTAAAATAAAAATATCGTATTTTATTTAAATAAGTATTTATTTTCTTGATCTGTGGACTTGTTTTTAATTCCGTTAATTAATAAACGTTCTTTATACTCACCGACTAAATTAATGCGAATGAAATGATTAATGCGAATGAAATAATTAATTCGAATATAATAATAATAAATAAGTATTTATGTTCTTGATTTGTAAACTTGTTTTTAATTCCATTGATTAATAAATGTTCTTTATACTCACGGGCTAAATGAAATGATTAATGCGAATGAAATGATTAATTCGAATGAAATAATGTTAAATAAGTATTTATGTTCTTGATTTGTGAACTTGTTTTTAATTCCATTGATTAATAAATGTTCTTTATACTCACAAACTAAATTAATGCGAATGAAATGATTAATGCGAATGAAATGATTAATTCGAATGAAATAATGTTAAATAAGTATTTATGTTCTTGATTTGTGAACTTGTTTTTAATTCCATTGATTAATAAATGTTCTTTATACTCACAAACTAAATTAATGCGAATGAAATGATTAATGCGAATGAAATGATTAATTCGAATGAAATAATGTTAAATAAGTATTTATGTTCTTGATTTGTGAACTTGTTTTTAATTCCATTGATTAATAAATGTTCTTTATACTCACAAACTAAATTAATGCGAATGAAATGATTAATGCGAATGAAATGATTAATTCGAATGAAATAATGTTAAATAAGTATTTATGTTCTTGATTTGTGAACTTGTTTTTAATTCCATTGATTAATAAATGTTCTTTATACTCACAAACTAAATTAATGCGAATGAAATGATTAATGCGAATGAAATGATTAATTCGAATGAAATAATGTTAAATAAGTATTTATGTTCTTGATTTGTGAACTTGTTTTTAATTCCATTGATTAATAAATGTTCTTTATACTCACAAACTAAATTAATGCGAATGAAATGATTAATGCGAATGAAATGATTAATTCGAATGAAATAATGTTAAATAAGTATTTATGTTCTTGATTTGTGAACTTGTTTTTAATTCCATTGATTAATAAATGTTCTTTATACTCACAAACTAAATTAATGCGAATGAAATGATTAATGCGAATGAAATGATTAATTCGAATGAAATAATGTTAAATAAGTATTTATGTTCTTGATTTGTGAACTTGTTTTTAATTCCATTGATTAATAAATGTTCTTTATACTCACAAACTAAATTAATGCGAATGAAATGATTAATGCGAATGAAATGATTAATTCGAATGAAATAATGTTAAATAAGTATTTATGTTCTTGATTTGTGAACTTGTTTTTAATTCCATTGATTAATAAATGTTCTTTATACTCACAAACTAAATTAATGCGAATGAAATGATTAATGCGAATGAAATGATTAATTCGAATGAAATAATGTTAAATAAGTATTTATGTTCTTGATTTGTGAACTTGTTTTTAATTCCATTGATTAATAAATGTTCTTTATACTCACAAACTAAATTAATGCGAATGAAATGATTAATGCGAATGAAATGATTAATTCGAATGAAATAATGTTAAATAAGTATTTATGTTCTTGATTTGTGAACTTGTTTTTAATTCCATTGATTAATAAATGTTCTTTATACTCACGAGCTGAATGAAATGATTAATGCGAATGAAATGATTAATTCGGATGAAAATAATTAAATAAGTTTTCTGATCTTGAAATGATCTTCATACTTACGGGCTAAGTTAACATAAATAATTAATATATGTGCGCTTAAATAGTTTATATGTGGATTAATACTTACTCTCTAATAATTAAAATTAGATAATTAAATTTGTATAAGATATTTCCAATTTATAAAATAAAAATTAGAAACCATATCGTAAAAAAATAAAAACTAACGTACTTTTTAATCCAGTCGAGAAATTTATCTTCATTTTTTTCCACGCCAATTCCATAAAGGTAACAAATAGCAGTTTTCCAAATTCCCATAGAATTACCTGCCTCAGCAGACTTTAGATAATATGTAAATGCTTTATGCTTATCAATTTCAACTCCAATTCCTAAGTAGTAACAATAGCCAACTTGATATATTCCCTTAGGATTATTCATGTCTGCTGATTTTTTATAATATTTGAATGCTTTGTTTTCGTCCTTTTTGGTTCCAATTCCATATTCATAACAATATCCAAGCTTGTACATTCCGTCTGGATCATTCATATCCGCCGATTTTTGATGGTTATTGAAACTGAGTTGATTAAAATTATCTGTGATTTGAGAAATATCGTCTGATAATTCACTATTCATAGTTTCTTTAATACCCGTTTTTTTTTGTTACAGTGTATTTATTATACGCACGTACAGTCGGGTAAATCAGTTCAGTATTACAACAGATTAATGTTTTGGGCTAAATTATATTTCCAATTCCGAAATATTTCGGATTTTGATGAATAGTTCGAATGATAATCCTAAATTCCGAAATTAAGACGAAAATCCGATATAAATCCGATATAAATCCGATATTCCGATAGTCCAATATATATACAGATTGGCGTAAATTTTTGAATCTAACAAAGCGCATGATGATAGAACCCTTTATAGTCGACTTTCTAAAAAAAAAAAAAAGATTCAATGAAATTGTTCCTGGGACAACGTAACACTCGGAAGTTCCAGGTGCAAATCCGGGAAATCCGGGCGAAATTCATGACTATCTGTCCTGTTGACATATTTGCCATAATAATACCAAATCATAAATATCAGCACTGGTGTAAGTTTTTGATTTAACAAAGTCAGATAAATTGTAAGACTATATACCAGGTAAGATTTTGAAGACTTCTATTATTGCCTTGAATATACAGTGCTAGATAGTTCATAACTGCCATAAATTTATCATGCCGTTTAACCAGGTTATGGGAAATATAGAGCCAAAACTCTCCAATTTTTCAATATTCATCTCTATCAAATAGGTTCCATTCAATTACACTCTCATATGCGCATTTTATTTCCATGTGTCTATTCTTAAATCGTTCACAGTATATTTTTTACAAATTTTCAATTATACCGTTTTGTCATTCTATTAAATTTAACTAGGATTAGCAAATGGCCAGCATCCAACTCTGGGCAAGTTATAAAATTTTACTTTTATTTTTATATTCGTTATACCATTCCTCATCTTCACTTTGATACTAACGATACCTCTACCATACAATGCACTACTTTGCTTCATGCTCAACACAAGGTATGTATTTTACTCATTACTTTCATTGGGAAAAAGAAACCATCAATTATTAATTATTTCATTCATTTTATATCCTGTTATACAACATTTAACTCTATTACTATACTGCATATTTTATGTAATATTACAAATTAAATAGCATTAACTCCACTGATATAACCGATATATATGTTGTATGTTCTGTACATATGGCCTAACATAATGATGTAATGTACGTACAAAAAATACTTAAACACTATTGGCCAGATTTTGACTCACGTGTTTAATATAGTTTCGGATAATTACAGATATTTCGGATTGAGTTCAAAATTTCGGATCTTAATGAAATTTTGGAAATTTCAGAAATTTAAACGTTTGGCGAAATTAATATCGCCTATATTTCGGATTCGGATCAGGCGAAATAGTTAGGTTTCGCCCGAAACACTACAACAGATAACATAGATATTATTGGTCCATAAATATGTATAAGGTTGCACTCCAGATGATCACGTAATGGGTCAGACGACTACTTCGGAATTCAAAATTTTTAACATTTTAACGTTAAATTTTGTAGATGACGAAATTCATGTTTTATTGTATATATTTCAGGATTTTATTATAAACGCTACCGCTACGTATTTGTAAATGCCATTCTATGAATAATTTATTTGTATCACCTTACAAGCCTTATCATTATGCATAATTTATTTATGTTACAGGGCACAAGTACAGTGTGCCATTTTTCATTTTCTAGGATTGGTATCCTAACGCTAACCTCAATTTCGACAAATATTTTGGAAATAAACTCTAGACCGAAACCTTATAATTTCAGTGCTGTATAGACACATATATATTACATTTTCATGTGATTATTATTGCAACCCCAAAATACTTATACCGATACGTGCTTGAAATTTGTGTTAAACAAACTTTAAAAGGAAAGATCATAGAAATTCCGCATGCATAACCCCAGAATATTAAAACCCCATAGAAAGCCTATAAGCATTTATGGTGTGATTGCTATTTGAGTGCTCAATTTCTATTTAAAGCAAGTTTCAATATGCTACCGAAAATATATTTATATTGACTAAAAAATTTTTTTCCATACATTCTAAAATAGGTTTCTTGTCATGTTTCTTTTTCTTATAGTAAATGATTCGAGTAATTTTTACACATTTTCTCGACAAAAAGTTCCTAGCAAAAACAATGAAAAGGAGTTATCAGTTTAATATATAAAATACACAAAATGTTTATTTTTCCCCAAAAGTTTATTTTTCAAAATAACTCGCACTAAGAGTGAAGTTATTTTCGTGATTATACAATATTCAACAACTATGTTTGGAAATATCCTCAAGTAGGATGCCTTTGAGGAATTGAAAATGATCAGCTTCAAAAAAGTCGATCATTTTACGGGAACTGGCATGGAGTATATACATACAGGGTAAGTTTCTCATTGAGTGTTTGTTGAGTTATCATATATCTGAAGGTACGCTGTCACATTGGTGTAAATATCCAAGAGAATCGAAAGCACTTCATGGCCAATAGTTTAGCCTGTTGAACGTTCTTCTCTTGGTTTTCGATGTTCCTGAAATAACCCATGCTCTGTCAGGAATTTATGATGAATAGAATACACGCTAATTATTGAAAGCATATAACTGTAGAATATTTCGGTATTCATGTTCTTTAATTGTTAATGATAATGACACATTCACTCACTTATTGTCAATTAATAGAGGTATAAACGACAGTGGGGCCGATATTATTATAATAATCAGTGATACTGAGATCGTAATCCAGTGCAAGAACTGGATATATAGAATAGGCTTGTTTTGAATTTTACGTTAATTAAAAATAGATATATTTGTACTTATAAGTAATATAGAACCTGCTGTCGTTCGAGAATTAAAGGGAGTAATCTGTGAAAAAGACTCTAGTACGATCGGTATCATGGTGTCCCCTTGTTTTAATTATTCCGATAAAGCAATAGACATGGCAAATAAACCCAATTATCCTATAATCTTGTCTGATATCTTTAACTTTCAGCTAGTAATCCATAATCTCATCAGAGATCTGCTAAAATAGACTACTATTAATTTCGTATTTTATTATTTTTTAATAAAGCTAGCCCTGGTGGCTGATTTTATTGCATACATAATTTGTTTACTTTTCATGTGTATTTTGTGAATTTATTTTATTGTATATTAACTTGCATATGATCGAGAATTTTTAAAATTTTCTTTGGCATTTTTTGACGAACATTGTTTACTGAAATTTCATCACATGACTTCTGGTTTAGTTTTCTTGAAAAGATATCTTATAAAAATAATTGAAATTAAAAAACTTTAGAATAACAAACCATTTTTCAAGACATGGTTAATAAAAATCTTTTTTTGAGCATTTGTGATAAAGTTATATAATATAATATTAAATATGCAAACACAGGGAGAAAAGACTAAAGACTTATCTGAAACTGTTTCATTATGAGAATTAAATT
Organism: Gigaspora rosea; assembly: GCA_003550325.1. Lineage (NCBI taxonomy): Eukaryota > Fungi > Glomeromycota > Glomeromycetes > Diversisporales > Gigasporaceae > Gigaspora > Gigaspora rosea. Next base: position 97,530 of record QKWP01000981.1, read on the forward strand.
CAAAGCTTATTGCCATAATTGCAGAACTTAGAAAAGAGAATTCTGAAATCAAAACTGAGAATATCAAACTTAAAGCTAAAAATGTAAAAGTTAAAATTGAAAATAAAAAATTAAAACAAACTTTAGAAGAACATGGTGCTAGATTTACGATAGAACAGAAAGATAAAGAAAAAGCCAACCTTATCACTAAACTTGAGCAGAATGATAAAGAAAAAATAGATCTTATAGCTAAATTGGAATATAACATTTCACTAATCAAAGGACAAAACAAGAATAGTATGGTGTGCAATCAAATTGTTACTAATATTTCGCAAGATGTAGAACCTGGAATCTCTGATTCATATCCTGTAAATTCTAATGATATTGCTGAAGATATAAATTTACTATGTGACAATATTGATATAACTAATAATGCTTCAAATTCTTATGAACATCAAGAAGAAACTTCATCTCGAGTCTCCAATTTATCTTCGACTGCATTACCCATATGCATAAAGTCTAAATCATTAGAAGGTAAAGAAATAGATAATTTTCTGATTGAAAAACATAATGAACAGATTCGTAACGAAATAAGAGAAAAAAAGCTTCAACATAGACCACCTACTGAAAGTTCTCCAAAAGAGGATACTTACATATCTAATATTAAATCTAGTATTCCTTCTAAGCAGAAAAAGGAGCAAGATTTAATACAAGAGATTTTAACATCCATTAAAGATCGGAATGATATAACTAGAATATCACAGAACAATGTTCATCAAAATCATATGACTGAAGTCGCTTCAAACCAAGATATTATTTGTTTATACCAAAATGCATGTAATGCAGAAAAAGACGCTATCAAAGCTAATCAAAAAGAAATATTATGCTAGTGTTGCTATACTAAAAAGTTTAAAGGTATGATTAAAGATTTTATGGCTAATAGTAGAGTTGGAGAGAAAAAAGCAAAAGGACAAGTATATGATTTTATTATTCAACAACTTCCTAATACAAAGCGTGAAAACTTATACAAGCAAACACAAAAAGCATTAAGAGTTTATAACTTATTTGAGAAAATAGGAATAGATAAGATTTAATATACCAAATCTTATACTGCAGATAGTATTTCAAGATTTACTAATTTCAGATTCAAATAATTATTGATCATTTTACTAAAAACCCTGCGATAGAATTCATCAATAATTCTTCTGATAACTTACTCGAAACTGAGATTAATGAGTAAGCTAAAAGAATTTCATTAGAAACAGAGGTAAGTATTATAACCACCCCATCTATCCTATTGTCACATACATATAATTCGGAAGTTATGATAAATGAGGATGTCAAATCTTTGAAAAAATTAGGGGTAGCTTATTTTTGAAATAGGTTATTTTCAGAAATATATAGCATATTATAAAAATTTGGTTAGTTTATTTAACTAATTAAAGAAATATCAAAAATTAGATGATTTTTAAAGAGTAAAAAGATAAAAAAATTGAAATTATATATAAAAAACCTGGCCAAATATATATTAAAAAAGAGAAAGAGTGAGTATTGTAAACTGCCATATAAAAGATCTCCTATAATAGTATATTTATCATGTATCATCTCTGAGTCTACAATATAGGTTGAGATTTTTGTAAAAAATAAAAAACCCAAAAATACTATATAATAAAAAACTATAGAATAAACATTCAATTAGCTTGAAAATAAAATGTAATTCATATTACTTGTGCTATATTAATATTGTTTGGTACTGAATTCTTATATAAAATTTTCCTAAATATCCAATCCATATCCATACAATAGACCCACGGGTCTACTATTAGGTTTAAAATTGAAAAAATATAACATATGGCAGTTTATAGGCCTCTGATAAAAAATTATTAGGTAATTAATAACACATTTTTTATTATAATTAAACTCACAATAGTTAATCTAGTATAATATAATTTTAAGTACCCTAGCCATAGTAAAAAAAAATTATAGTTTTTGTAATATTTTATTTGAACTATCATATTCTAATTGGACAAAATCAATGATCATATAATTTTTTTTCAAATTTAAGTAAAGAAATCTTAGTAACTATCTATCAAAAATTATTTATCTTAATTGTATATCTATAGAATTAAAATAAAAAAATTTTATCAAAATTGGATGTATATTTATCAAAATATCATTATTCAAAATTTAAAAAAAATTTAAAACAAAAACTGTAGTTAAGTTCTTCTCAAACTTTGAATGAAGATATTTTAGTAACTACCTATCAAAAATCCAATGAAAATTTTTCTTAATTGTATAAATCCATAGAATTAAATAAAAAAAATTTTTATCAATTTTTGAATAGGTAAATATCATTATCCAAAGTTTAAAAAAATCAAGATAATTATCATTCCAAAACTTTGAGTAATAATATCTCAATAACTATCTATTCAAAATCAATGAAATTTTTATTTTAATTCTATAAAATTATAGAATTAAAATAAAAAATTTTTCATCAATATTAGGTAGGTGCATTTAAAATTCAAAAAATTTTAGAAGTTTATCAAAACAAAAGAACATGACCAAGTCTTTGAGTAATAATATCACGGTATCTACCTATTCAAAATTGATAAACTTTTTTATTTTAGTTCTATAAATCAGTATTAAAACATATCGATGTTAGGCAGATAGTTATCGTTTAAAACTTAAAAAAATTTTAATTAAAAAGACCTCGATTAAGTTCTTTTTAGGCTTTGAACAATGATGCTACCTATTAAAAATCCATGAAAAATGTTTTTTTATTCTATGTATTAATAATAGAATTAAAACAAAGTAATTTTCATCGACGTCAGATGGGTAATTATTGAGATATCTTCGTTTAAAATTCAAAAAAAAAAATTATCAAAATAAAAATCGCTGCTAAGTTCTTTCCAAACTTTGAGCGATAATTGCTCGATAATTACCTTTATTATAATTCTATGAATTCTGAATTAAAATAAAAAAAAATTCCATTGATATTAGGTAGTTATTTATCGAGATATCTTCGTTCAAAGTTTAGACGATGATTAAAACAAAGACTGCGGTTAAGTTCTTCCCAACTTTGAGCGATATCTCGATGACTACCTATATAAAATCGATGAGAATTTTTTATATTAATTCTATAAACCATAGAATTGAAATAAAAAAATTTTTCATCGATATTTTTAGATAGGTAGTTATTGAGATATTATTTTGGAAAGAACTTAATCGCGATCTTTTAATAAATTTTTTTAAGCTTTAAACAAGATCTCAATAGCTATCCACCTAAAATCGATAAAAAATTCTTTTATTTTAAATCCATACATCTATAGAATTAAATAAAAAAGTTTCATCAATTTTGAATGTAGATATCGTGATATCATCGCTCAAAGACTTGGTCACGGTCTTTTGTTTTGATAATCGTCTAAAATTTTTTGAATTTTAAACGTTGGATATTTTGATAACTACCTACCTAACATTGACGAAAAATTTTCTATTTTAATTATATAATTTCATAGAATTAAAATAAAAAAAATTTCATTGATTTTGAATAGATAGTTATCGAGATATCATCGCTCAAAATTTGGGATGAACTAACCGCAGTTTTTGATAATCGTCTAAATTTTTTTTAAATTTGGGACGATTATATCTCGTTAACTGCATGTTCAAACTCGATGAATTTTTTTTATTTTAATTCTATGGATTCATACAATTAAGTTAAAAAAAAATTCATGATTTTTGATAGGTAGTTACTGAGATACCTTCGCTCAAATTTAGAGAAAAAATTATATAATGTTATTATCAAGGATCGTCGATTTTGTCCAATCAGAACATGATAGTTCGAGTAGAATCTCACAATGATATAAAAGAAGGTTAGTCCTTCCAGGCCGCTGTACTACTGTACTATGGGGGTTTAGGCCTGAGGTAAAAAATTATAAAAGAATATTAGTGTTACCAGATTCCGTCATAGTATTGTGTAAATTTTTTTCTAACGGGAAAATGCCGGGAGGTATAATACGTAATATTCCAACAAAAAATTTTCGAATCATAATTGAAACCCCTTCGCAAGACAATTGAATTAAAAAAAAGAGAACTAATGCCAAATAGATAGGTAGTCAATGGATTAAAAAAACATTTTTATTTTACAATATTAAAGTTGGTTTTGGTGTAATTATACAAGTGAAACGATAATAAATGTTCTCATAATGTAAATACGTATAAAAAAAATTTTTTTACGTAGCATTAATATTTGAAAAGATTGACACTATCTAAGCCACTGCTTTGATAAAGAGTTCTTTACATTTGTTTGCATAAAAAAAGTAATATATATTATTTCGACTTTCTCGTAGAAATCGATAATGCCCGTAGCGACTGGAAGCTCAAATTCTAATACAAGCAACACACTTCCTTTTCCTCCACTTACAGAACAACATATCTTAAATTGTGCATTTTCTTCTTGGTATAATACTTTTCGTCGTGTCACATTGAAATCCAAGATTATTAAACCTTTACCCGAAGAATTTATCGAATATTTACATGCTGACGGCGTATTTCTTCCAGATCAAAAGTAAATTTATTTCTGATTTCCTTTTTTTAAACCATTGCCTAAACAAATAATAAAAAATTCCGAAAAATTAATTCAACAAAATAGTTATCTTGAAAGAAATCATATAGAATTCAGTGACGATGAGGAGGAATACACTGGAATTGGAACAGATTTGATTAGTGAAGACGATGAGGTAAACTTTCTTTTTATAAAAATGCTTTGAATTCTCCTTTCTCCATTAATATTGATTTTTTTTTCTTCCCAAAACAGCAACAATTACCAAGTTTTCCTGATTTAGAACAACAGATCTGGCAGGCGATCGAAGAATTTGATGGTGCCGTCTTTCCAAAGCTCAATTGGAGCTCACCCAGAGTAATTATCTCAACATTCAAAACATATCATGTTTAATTGTTTTAACATTGATTTATTAATATTAAATCATTAAGGATGCCGCATGGATGTCTGCTACGAACACACTTAAATGCAATAATCCATCAGACATATTTCTTTTACTTAAATCGTCCGATTTTGTAGCTCACGATCTCGATCATGCATTTGAAGATTGTAATTATGAAGAAGAATCTTTAAGAAGACAACGACCTGATGTGTTTGAATTAGTATTAAGAAAATGGTACGATGTAGCACCATCAATGGAATTTCGTTGTTTTGTAAGAAATGAGGAACTCGTTGGTAAATGATATCTATATATTTGAGTAAATTTCAGATTATATCATTTATTAATTATTAATCTAATTAATCCGTTAATTACAAAAAAAGCTATATCACAACGTGATGTTAATTATTATCCTTTCTTAGTTGATGTCCAAGAAGATTTAGAAACAAAAATTATACAATTTTTTAATACGAATATCCAAAATAAATTTTTTAACAGAGATTGTAAGTATTAAATATTATTGTCCTTGGTTTTTTTTTTTTTTGATATAATAGGTATTAATAATCATTTAATAAACCAGATGTTTTTGATGCATATGTAACACGTAACAGAGAACGTGTTTGGTTAATTGATTTCAATCCATTCGGACCAATGACTGATAGTCTTTTATTTACATGGGAAGAAATACTAACAGGTATATCTTAACAATGAATAGAAAATTATTATTTTTATATGATAAAGTAATTGTCGATTATCAATTTATTAAATTTCATTATGTGATTTAGCCACAGGTTCACCAATATTTCGTATAATAACTTCACAATCGCAGGCACATCAATCACGGAGTCAGCCATTTGTGACTAATAGATTTCCACGAGAAATTTTTGATTTTTCACAAGGTCAAACTGTCGTAGAATTTGCTGAACGATTTCAAAGGGAATTGATGATTGAAGAAAACAGCGATAATGATGAAAATCAGGACAATAATTATAGTGCTAGTGCTGGTAATGGTGCTTAGGATGTGGAGAGTGATTCTAATAATATGATGTAATATCCTGCATAATTTGAAAACATCATAAGTAGCTGTTTTAACCATAGTGTAATTAGTCCAACATAACAATTTTTTACATCAATGTTTTCTCATATTTTCAAGATTTGAAAATGTACACTATCATTAAAATAATATAATATAATTAAACCCCAAACTAGACATCCTAAGTTATATATTTATAAAGAATATTGAAATTATACATATACACTTCCCAAGAATATTAAAATCAACAAAAAAAATATATATATAATTGTTCAGTAAATTTCAGTAAATTTCAATCTTATTCAAAATTAACAAAGAGGTGTAATAGTAGTATTCCAAATTGATAAGTGAGGACCAAGATCAAACCATTTAGTACCGGCAAGACACTCTGGATCCTCAACTGGATCCTCAAATTCTTCCACGATGTCATCACAAAAAAAAGATTGTTCTTGATTATTTACCCATAATTCATGCGCATGATGTATAAATCCTCTACTCGACGGAGGTAAATGTACTATCACATCATTCCGATGAGTTATTCTTGATACTTTATGTTTTAAAGGTGATGTTTGAGAAATTAGATGTGTTTGTATTATTTTTGCATAGATATGATTACCAACTCTAGGTTGACCTATGGTTGTCAGATGAATTGTGAAAGGTGGGAGTGAGTGAGTTTGTGAGGAAAGAATTGGATCAAGGATGTAACGTTTTACATCTATGGCTAAGAATGAAGCCAAGGCACCACCCTTTTTTTCAAATATATAAAAATTGAAATATATCAATAAAAGGAAACGAAAATAAAAGATGAATATTAATTTTTAACCGACCATAGAATGCCCAGTTATAACAACATCATATCCACGACATGAATTTTCTTCCCTTGTCATCATCCATTGAATCGTCCATAATATAGTGTTCTTTACAATGTCATAAGAATTATAAAATCCACCATGTACCAAAGCTCCTACGTTTAATTTATATATATATATATATATTTTTTCATTATTACATTTTTCTAATAGGATAAAAATATATAGTAATGAAGATATATATTTCAAACCTTCGATTCCAGGGAATTCATAATCAAGTTGTGCGTATTTTAAATCATATATCCAATTTACAGCATCCAGACTCCTAAAATTAAAATAATAATTAATTTTTTTTTTTTTTTATGACTTGTTTCTTTCATTTTAATATTTAATATCCTTGCATACCCTCTAAAAGCAACAATGATAGTCTTGTTCTCCTCGCTAAATGCGATGTACCCGTGAGCACCTTTAGCATTATCATGGAACATTTTTTCAATAGTAACGTTGCCAAAACACCGATAACCACAAGTCCAATTACTTAAGTTTTGTTTTGAACAGTATGCAGCAGCAGCATAATTTACATGTTGTTTCATAAGGGTTAATTCGTCTGGAGAAACTAATTCTATACCTTTTTTTGGAAACTTTGAAGTTGAAAAGGGTAAAGTATCCAAGGGTTTATAAGAATAAAGACTTAACGATATTAGAATTAGTAACGCAACTGAAAACCATATAACGCGTGCCATTATCACTTTTAGTTACGCGGAGAGAGCCGTTTTGAACAATAAATAAATTGACAATCATATCTTAATATCATGTGATATAAAGGAAACATCCGTAAAGTAATGGTATCTGGTTTCTGGTATGTTAATTCTTATATTTATTAAAACTTTAAAATAATTTATAATAATATAACAATGATTTTATAAATTTTATATATCAATCTAATAAAATTTTTCTTGCCAGTTTCGCTTCTATATCCACCAATTGCCCACAAATTCTCAAACATAAAGGAAATAAGCATAACATAAAAGAAATACCCAAAGCAAATAATGCTATTGTTAATGTAAATGTTACAATAGACATTACAAATTTTGTAAAGGTAAAATAAACAACAGTTCTAACAGTAAATGTATCCTTGAAAAGTAAATAAAGATTTTCGAATCTTCCTGTTTGATTAGGACGAACAGGAATTTGGTAATTAGTACTGCTTAATGATGAATAAAGATAGATGGGTGTCACTTTTGTTATAGAAGGAAGTGATTTACGTGTGATCGCCGTTGAATTATCTGATGAAATGGAATTTAATATCGCTATCTCAAAGCGACCGAGCATCCTATTACATTTTTATTTTTATACAGTAATATAGTTATAATATTATCATATATCATAAATCATATGATCTGCACGATCTGATCTAACGTATAACATACCTCCATGAATAAATTGAAAAGAGCAAAAGAATATAACCAACAGGAGGAAATATCAAAGATATAATACTACCAATGAAGGTTCCAATAACCCATCCAAAACAAAAACATGAATAGGGTAGATTCCATAAGATCAAATATATTAATGCTGCCCAATTTCTTGTTTCTTGTAAAGGAGCAAAAAATAATTTTATTCCATGAGGCTGTTTGCGATTTGTTCTTGGTGTAAAAGTGTATGGATATTCTGTATGTTGTGAAGGAACTTCTCTAATTATAATATTAGAATATGATGATGAACTACCAAAAGGTCCCACTTGACTTTTAATAACATCATCATAAGAAGATGGTGAGCTAATTGGTATTGTGGGAATTTTTGTATTTTGCGATGAAATCGATTTCTTTTGAATTGGATTATTTGTTTGAGTCATAACAAAAAGTTTTTCTGATGCTAAAAAATTTTTAATACACATACTAGATTGATCAATTTTATACTGAGTCGCTAAACTTTGGAGCGTACGCCACAAACAAATAGTATTCAATCCCTCCTTAGTATTAGGGGTGGGATAACTGATGAATCGATACTTACAGATGTATGGCTATGTAAATTACCAGAAAAAGGAAAAGGAAACTTAGATGTGGATTGGTCGACTTCAAAAAAATCTTTCACTCGAAATATACAATATTATATACGTACGTATATATATATATAATTCTTTATAACAGTCACACGATTTGTCACATCTAAAATTTTAATCATATGATTATCGTACGTTACACAAATCGACGAATTACAGTTTTAAAATTTTTGCCTAAACCTTTAGTTGAAATACATATCGTTCCATATGACAAAATTATTCTTGAGGGGTTTCCGAATCGTATGGTACACGGATCGTACAAAATAAACCGTTCCCTATAAAATGCTACACCCTTGAAGGTGGGTAATTATTTTACATACTTTCGACGCATTCTTTCTGAGTTTGCAAATTTTTTACCTGTAAAGTGGTTCACTAGGTGCGCCATAAGAAGAGCTTTCGGCAAAATGCATCTTCGAAAGGCGGGTACATTAAGAACATAACGCGAAAAATCAAGAAAACTATTTTATAGTAAGTAGATCGCTCATTAATTCGTTGTAACTGATATATTTTAAACTATTCAACCTTATTAATACTTTCTATTATTCTATTCTTAACTAGTTCTATTTATTTGAGATAAGTTATTTAGGCTTATATTGTTTTGTTTATTTTGTTTTAACTAGTTGGAGGCATAATTGTTAGACGAAACTTAAGATATTAATCGGGCAGTTTTGAACGATTGATATCATAAAAATAGTTCATCTAACAATTCTAGTTAAGGTGTAAAAAATAACATACTGTACTTAAGCTTATAATATTTTTAATTTAGGACGATTTTTCTTTTATTTATTCATGTTAATTATGTGGGTCTGTTGCTAAGAAAATGGACGAATTTGATGAAAAAAAATTTACAAAAAATTGGGTTTCTTGTGAACTATTAATTAGAATTACATGGTTTTGGTACCATTCCGATTTGTCTTATTGAGACGAATTGAATGGTACCAAAATCATGTAATTCTGATTAATAGTTCACGAGAAACCCAATTTTTTGTAAATTCTTTTTTTTCATCAAATTCGTCCCTTTTTCTTGCAAAAAAATTGGGGTTCTCATGAACTATTAACCAGAATTACATAATTTTGGTACCATTTGGTTCGTCTTATTGAGACAAATTAAATGGTACCAAAATCATGTAATTCTGATTAATCGTTCACGAGAAACTCGATTTTTTGTAAATTTTTTTTTCATCAAATTCGTCTCTTTTTCTAGCAAAAATATTGGGTTTCTCATGAACTATTAATCAGAATTACATAATTTTGGTACCATTCAGTTCATCTTATTGAGATGGATCGAATGGTACCAAAATCATGTGATTCTAATTAATAGTTCACGAGAAACCCAATTTTTTGTAAATTTTTTTTCATCAAATTCGTCTCTTTTCTAGCAAATATCCATTATTTATTAAATTGGCATATGTAAATTATTTTAATCAATTTTAATTTAATAATTGTATAATTCTTTATTTAAATAAATAATAAATAAACATTTTTAATAAATATGTATACAGTTTTTTTTTTTGTGATTTGCGACTATTTATTACTAATTTTAATTCTAATTATTTTATAACTTGTAATAACTAGCCCGATGCCTTCTAGTAAGATAGATTTGCACAAGAATAACTTCGTTGGTATTTGCTAAACCAACCCAGTTGAAATTTAATAAGCTATTTTCGACCTACTTAATTTTAAAAAATTATTTTTTAGTAATAATTCTAGTTTAACTAGCTTAAAATTTCTTTGTAATCTCACGATTTTTAAACCTAAGGTCTACGTGTCGAATCTAGTACCTTGTAGTCATAAGTTGCAACCTTTTTTAACAGTTCTAGTGGTTTATGATTTTTAAAACAAGCTTGGTAAGGTAATAGAAGCGAAATAATAAGCAGTTTTATACATATAAAAAATAAAACAAAATGCAAACTTTAAGTGCCGCATTCTTCTCGTGTTTATTTTGTATTATATTCTAAACATGCAAATAATAAAGAAATCAACTTTCTAAACCGTCAAAATGCATGTCATAAGTACGGTTTCCTTTTTAGAAACCCTTGAAATAAATGATTGAATGTAGGTGACCGTTGCAATTTACTATAGTAAAAAATTTACCCCCGTGATCTGCGTGACAAATCGTGTGACTGATAAATGTTGCACAAAAATTTTTTGTTTGAATTTTATGGCTTGTAAAATTCAAACAAAATGTTTTTTTTCTTAGGTTAATGCTTTGAATAGAACTAGGTTAGATTAAATAATTAACATATTTAATCTGGATTATTTTTTTTTTTTTAACCTAAATAAAAATTATATTGGCGGCTATTATCAGTTATAATACCTCAGCGACTGCCAATCAAATTCGACAAATATTTTTTTAATTCTATATAGATATCTGATATGTAGAATTAAAATAAAAGAAATCCATCAAAATTTATTTAGATAATTAGTTAATTATCTTTGTTTGAGCGAAGATATCTTTATCGTACGTACGTAATTGAATTTTCTTAATATATTTAATAATTATAATTTTAATATTCTAGTATTGCAGTATTGTATTTGTAAAATCTAAATACAGTAATAATTTTTTAAGTAATTGTTACTATATCGATATCGATATTGCTGCCCCCAGGGTGATTTCACCTCATTATATGTAGATCCACATCTTGTGTAAAGAAATTGCATATAATTACACTTTTATCCTAATATAACTTTAACCTTTAATGGTAAAAATTTATAATGCGGGAATAGTAATATAATTATATAATTTAAGGAGTTTCGACGTTTAAAAAAGAAGGGTCAAAAGAAGGAGAATATTGGAAGTTATGAACAATTATTATATGAGAAGGATATGTTAAATTCATGGGTCAATTATTTAGAATCGAGATTAATGAAATTACAAAGAGAATAATAATAAAGTTTATGCGAGCTTTTTGAAATTGATTTTCCGTAATCCTGTTTATTTAGGTAATTGATATATAATCTAAATTATGCAAACCATGCTTTTGGTATAAAGTATAAGGCAGCCTTCCATATTTGTTTAAATTCCTGTTTACCAAAGCTAAAGTTTCGATTGGATTCTGACCAAGATAGTACAGAGCCTTTAGTCGATTAATTCTATGAGAATGCTTGTTTGCAGTTCAGTCTACCTCTGTGGTAATCTTCTAAAAAGGTTTCATCCTTGTTATTTCTTTCAAACAAAAAGAGGTAATCATTGTTTGAAGCATAGCAATATCGATCATTCAAAATTCTATAATATTTTATATAATATATATTTCATTATTTGTATATTGGCGCTCCGGCCATTCGCACAGCGTGCGTACCTAGTTTTATAAACAGTCGTAAAAAAATTAATCATTAAATAAAAAAAAAATCTCATAATCAGTAATATATAATAATACTAATAATACTGTATTAGCAACAAAAATGATATATTTTACTTTTTTTTTTTTTTTTTTTGATTATACAAATTCATCAAAATGTCTTATAGACAAATAAACAGAGAAATATTTCCCGTTAATGAAATTAAAATAAGAACAAGTGTCCGTTTGGTTTAAACATAATAATAATAATAATTAACTACAATATCCGTCATATCAAAATTATTCTCTAATTCTAAAGAATATTCATTGATAAAAATTCGTAAAGATAAAAAAAAATATATATATATAGATTTGAATAGAAAATAATTATTAATTAATTATTTAAGTGTCTTTTGGGGTTTTTGATCGTTTTTTCGCTGCTCCTTTGCCTTCACTACTATCATCTTTTGATGCGCTCGCATCGTCTTTATTATCGGCATCTTCATCATCAGGAGTTGGTTCGTCAGTCTTTTTGTGCGATGCAGAAGCCTTTTAAAAAAGAAGGAAAATCAGTTCAAGTTCTCTATACATTCATTATTGTTATTAAATTATATTCTTATTACCTTTTTGGGTGGAGATAATAAATTAAGTAATACTCCGAGGAGTAAAAATAGTATAACGACTAATCCTCCTAATCCACCCGCAACTTCTGGTTTTTCTTTGAAAGCTTCCAGAGGATCGTCGTAGAAAATTTCAAGGAATTCGTTGACATGTTTTTGTATGGTTTCGAAAAATGAACTAGGAGTCTAAACGAATGAACGAATGACACGGTTTAATAAATATATTTTAAATTATAAAATCATTGCCGGATCTAATATACTTAAATAATATATACCTCGTCCTCTGTTTCTGGAAATTCTGCAGCTTCAGCTGCCTTTTCAATGCTATGTTTTACGCCCCATGTCTCTTCGGCAAACTCTCGTGCGTCTTCCTCAGAATGACCAACATAAATGTTATCAAACAAAATATTACTTTGCATAGTCCAGAGTTCAAATCCAATAGCACCCTAATTAAGAATCCTTTTTTTTTAGAAACAAAAAATATAAAATTATGAACACTAAAGATGATGATAAATTATGCAACTTACGATCTTTTCAAAGTTAGAAGGAGTCAAGTCTTCATAGAAATCGGGGTTTGGAATTTTACGAGGTGCCCATGGACCTTTATATTTTGGATTATCAATCTTTGGAGGGTACCATTTTCCTTTATAGTCAGGATTACGCTTGTTTGGACGTTCCCATTTACCACAACCAGGTGCTTCCTCACATTTTGGATTAGGTACACTTGGGGGAATCCAGTCACCATCCTCGGAGTCATCCCAGTCATCAGGCTTTTTGGCTTCTGGATCCGGAATGTTTGAAGGTTCATCATCAAGCCAACCTTCTGGTTTTTTGGCTTCCTCATCGGGAATTTCGTATGGTGCATCCTCATCCCTATATTTCAATAATCCGTCAACTTAATTGTCTGTCCAGAAAAATTAATTAATAATGCTTAAAAAAAATACACTTACCAATCATCTGGCTTTTTGGCGTCTTTTATTTTTTTTTAGAACATATAATAATTACATAAATTATATTATAAATTGAATCATTAAATATTTATTATATTACGCGAAAAATTATAATTTAAAATCTCTTAATACATACCAGGATCGTCCATCTTCGGATCGTCAACCCAGTCTTCAGGTTTTTTGTCTATGCATATGGTTTATAATTTTAATTAATTAAATAATGATAAAATGAACCAAAAAGAGTTTTAATCTATTTTATAAATTAATTAATAAAAACACATACCACTAGGGTCATCAATTTCTTTCGGTGGATTAACAGGAGGTGTAAAATCTTCCAAGAGTGCTCCAGTTTTAACTGATTCATTATTAACGCGAATTTCGAACGTGTTATTAGGTCTATATTATAAAAATTGTAATTAATAAATAATAACTTTAGATCATAACTGATAATAACTCTTATATTATACGTACCTCACAATAAGACTATATAAAGTACTGAGTTTGCTAATTGTTGCTGATGGGGTGCTCTTCAAATGTTTTTCTTCATATAAACCAGTTAAAGGATTTTTGTGTCGGAAGATAAAGTGAACTTTGTTCGTACTACCACATTTATCAGGTCCAAACATAATCGTATAAGGAGTTTTATCTGAGAATTCTACAGCTTGAATTCCTTTTTCGGATTCGGTCAAAAGTTTTAAATAAGCACCACCACATTCGAGTCCATCTTGAAATTTAACTTCATATCTAAAATATTACAAAAGTTAATTTGAGATCAATATTATAGAATGATAACTATAATAATAAAACATAAATTATACTAACTGAATGACCAGTGTTTTATCTTTATTATCCAATGGTTTTTCCAGACGTGCAGATATAGCATGGTGAGCAGCCGCACTTTTCATGATTAGACCTTTATCGTCTTTTATACCAGGATAAACATGTGGCTCTTCAACTTCCCATTTTCCAACGTAACTAAAGGTTTCACCTCCTTCTTTAGTTTCTTTCGTGGCACTACTAGGTGACCATCGACTTGACCAGTCACTTGTGAACTGTTCCAAGAATGGTGCTTTAATTTTTGTTGGCTACGAAATTTAAAAAAAATTGAATTAAATTTAGTTATTGATTTATCATAAAATGAAAAAAAAAGTTTCTTTTTAAAGACTATTTTTATTTTAATAAAGAATTTTCGATAATAATGCATTTAACAAACTTTTGTTTTGTATGAATTTATGTAGTTCGAGGGGATCAACCGCAATTACTAAGTAGTGTTATAGCTAATGCGAAGGAGAAAGGGGATATGAACACTGGTCTAAATCGCCCGTAATGCAAATTAACTTTATTCTACCTTAAATTCTGGCTTTTCGTCTACAATAGTAGTAGACTCTGAAGAATCTGCACATGTACTGACTACAAGTGCCGAAGCGATAAATAAGGCGGGAATACGGAAATTATACTTCATCGTTTATGGATAACTGACTAATTAAGCAGTTTAACCAATTACGATTAATTCGAGTCTTTCTAATGGTTTTTGAAGGAAGGAAGAATGAAATTCTGACTCGTTTTTTTTCAAGTTTATATATTTGAATCATCGATCTGTGATTGATATGTGGAATTTATTGATTCGCTGATTTTATGTGGTTATGCGTGTACATTTTTTATTGGCTTAATTCTAAGAAGGATAGTATTATATATGCGCAAATTACTACGTATTAAATTTATATATATTATGAAATTTTCTTTTCCTCCATAACTAATTATTTTTTTTATTATGCTAATAAATTTTGACTTTCTAATTGAAAATGTAGAGAAGACTTTTTTACATATAATATAATAAAATTATTAAAATTGATCTGGTAGAGATTAAAGATATTTAAATTTTAAGATTTTTAACTACTGTTTAAACGAAATTTTAAGATTTTTTAACTACTGTTTAGACGAAAAAAAGATTTCATAACTATGTAAAATACATAGTAATTTTTGCGCTATAGTAACTATATAATAATACTGTACTATCAATTTTAAGTTGAATCAAAATTTACAATTGTTATTCTCTATATATAAAAGGCTAGACATTAATTATTTCCGTTCCCATATTAATTAAATTTATTATATTGCATTGATTAACTATATTTGGGTTATTACAGAAAGCGAACGTAGTTAATTGTGATAGGATCTCAAAGTGTATATCCGCGCAGTAAATTGGGACACGTGATTAAATCTCATTGGTTAATCTTCTTTGTCACGTAACAGGTAAGAGGCCGATGATTTACTGCGGTGTTAAAAAAAAATAAATAAATTATGTGATGTGATGTGAGCAATTTTTGAAAATTATGTGCAATTATGTGGTGTAAAATGACGCTTAAATTTGTGCAATTTGTGCAGACTTTATTAACAAACTATATGTTCCCGAAACTTTCTGACCAACATGCTCGTAATTCATGTTCATTATCAATGTTCATTAATTGTCCACTTTCCGAGAGTTACCGATACTGGCCTAAATTAAATCATCCACTTTCTAAAATTATATTTATATCACCGCAGAATATCACAGAAAATAGTGAATTATATCAGATATAGAAAGATCACATAATTTAACCACAGAAATCAAAATAAATCCTATTCTGTGATATAAACCTATTTCTGTGAATTCTGCGGTATTATGTGAAACACAGAAAATTGGAGTAGACTTGAGACCAGTGTTGTCATGGGACACGGACACGGACGGCGGACAGTCCGGGACGGGACGTCCGGGACATGTCCGCCCAGAATTTTTTTTGTCCCGGACATTNAGTAATAATGCACAAGAAGGTACATTGAGCACTTGTACGCAGTGTTGTCATGGGACACGGACACGGACGGCGGACAGTCCGGGACGGGACGTCTGGGACATGTCCGCCCAGAATTTTTTTTGTCCCGGACATTTGGCGACTAAACACGTGATCATCAACCAATAAAATTCGTATAATTCCGCAATTTGATTGGTTTTACCCGGCGGACATGTCCATCATGTTGGGACATTATTGCGGACATGTCCCGGACGTCCCGTCCCGGACTGTCCGCGTCCCTGAAAAATCGGCGGGACAATGTCCGTGTACAACACTGCTTGAGACCGTCATATAATAGCCACATAGTAGTCACATTCATATGACAACGATGAAAGAGATACCGTAATATATATTTAATAAAGGCAACTTCTATTTGTACACTAGTGTATGAAACACGGGTATATATAATAAAACCACTTCGTACGTACTGTACGTAAAAACATAACTACATCTGGCAATTTCTGATTGGTCCGATTATATCACGCCCACCACAGTCGTTCATGTGACAGTAATTTGTTTAATCAGGACCGAATCCAGATTAAAACACTATTAAAACTCTACTCATTAAGTCGAGTCGGACCGGACCTGACTTTTAACATCACTAGTATGTAGTAGGTGGTGTTCGCAGACCCGAATCCGAGATCCGGATCCGGATCCGATCCGGATCCGTACTCGTCGGATCCCAAAATCAAGGATCTCTGCCGAAATTCATAAATTAAATATTACAGTATTAATGTAAAGGTTCAATCGTTTCGAAGCTTCCCAAACCAAAGTGACTATGTACTAGGCATTTCAAAAATTAACATACTTTGGAAATAAATGAAAATCGAATTTGAAAAAAAACCAAAATGGATGTTTGGGTTCATATTAGCGATGTTACCCAAACTATTTGGGCAGTAAATACCTAATGTGATATTATTTATCACGTAGTTTAGGACGTCCCAAATAATTGGGTAACATCGCTTCAAAAATGAACCTTTTTTTACCTTTTTTTCATGTGTAAAATGTAATTAACAATAAATGTGTTTGTAAATAAGACCATTCGGAACTTGATCGAAAACGAATCATGACACTAAAGCTTAATTTGAAACATCCCATTATATTATTATTTGATTTTGCATCCTACTAACACAGCCATCTCTTTATTACTTTTAGTCTTCCAATTTGGTGTCCTGAACAAGATGAACTACACATGATTTTTCACCACAACACTATTCTGTTTTTTCTGCCGAGCACGCCAAAAACAGAATTCTGTGCAAATTCTATTATCGCAGATTTTTAAACATGATCAATTGAATAGTAATTTAGCGTAATCTCGACATCAAATATAATTTGGCTGAAGATCATTAGTACTTGGACCTTCGAATATTCATAACTAGACTTTGTAATGTAGTAATGAGGAATGGTAATCATCCGGATGGATACTTGTGTATTCAACTAACATAATTCTTCGAGCATGCTCGTTAGATTGACTTAGCTGGCACAATTATTATGTTTAAAAATTTGTATTCAAAATTACGTTTATGTAAATCTAATTTATGGGAACTTGAAATAAAGTTAAGCAAATCGTGGTATACACCCCTGCATAAGGCCATACAAATAAAGTTTTATAATTCAACCCGTCAAATTTTGAAACCTTTCAGAAAATTTTATAAGTTTTTGTAAAATTATAAAAATGGCTTGTTTTAATATTTTCATATTTGCTTCGTCTAATAGTGCTCTACGATTTTCAAAAGAAGCATTACGCATAATTAAGATCTTGATATGGGTTCTGGAACTTGAGATCACATCTCCCAAAATTTACTGCAGCGGCTGTGGCTTAACCGCACTTTTGGGGGCCGCCCTGGCTAACTCGTATATCCGCCAAGAACATCAGACTGCGCCATTGCTAGTAACAATGGATCATCGAAAAACTAAGAATAAAGGATTAGATATGAGTTCATGTGATTTGATGCGATAAAATCGAAATATTCACATACTTTGTTAACGGAAACGTCCTCGGACAATCCCTTACGTCTTCGAGTTTTTACCATAAAGTCCCTGGCTAAATGTTGTGCTGGACTAGGTTCCAAAGGTCTCAGAACGATACTTTTATCTAACGGATCACCAGGAACAATCTAGCGTGGTTAAAGATGTCACACGTTAGCAAAACATACATGTAGTGAGAGATGTAAAAGCGATTCTAATCACCTGCCAGTGATCAAACATCTGTTGACAAAATGCCTGTCCTTGTGTATGGGTTCTTAAATCTGTTTCAAATCCATTCGCTTCAATTACAGGAATATAAGCTTTGACAGTATATAACGGGGAGCCTGCCTTCGGAATATCCTGTGTGACATGTCCTCTAAAAAAAAAAAAAAAAAAAAACTGTTAAAATTTGGAAATGATGGAAAAGAAAATGAATAAATTGATTACAATACCTCCTCCTGGCTAAAACTGTGTACACAGCCGAAACACAATCAGCCGGTGCTTGAATTTCAACATAATATACTGGTTCCATTAATCTTGGTGTTGCCTATTTAATTCATGCAATATATTTAATATGTTTAATGTGTTTATACAAAAATTGGGATATATCAGTTTTTTATCTTAAACAGCACAGTGTAAATGTTGTGACTCGGATTAACGTTTGCCAGCATTAACTGATCGAAACTGATTGACCTAAATTATACCAGATCAACATATGAGGCAAGCGTTAATCTGAGACACGACATATATATAACCCGGTTAATGTACCGGTGCCTTAATCAATAAGTATACAAGACATTACCGTAAGAAATGCAGAATAGCAAACGCGTCTTGCTGTAGGAATTATTTGACCACCACCACGAAATAAAGGTTCAGGTGCAATAACAGCATCCAATATCCTAAATTTGACATTACGTATAGCTTAAAACAAATCATTAAATGTCATGTTAATTGATTTTATAATAATTATATAATTTATAGGGGATACTTACGTTCATCACACAGAGGTCCCTCTCGAGTGCCCCATTGAAAACCTTGTCGTATTGAATCTCGAACAAGTTTCATAAGATCTTTGTTCACCTGCAATTAAAAAAAATAAAAATAAAAATATAAACATATGACTAGGTAAAAGTTTTAGTGAAACTTAATAATTCTTTTTTATACCTCTGCGGGTAAGGTATCATCTAACAAGATATTTGGACCGTTCTCATCGGGTCCAAATGCCCATATCGAACGAGATGCTAACACATCCCAAGAATATTTTTCTTCAAAGAATTTTGCAACGTCCTTAACAGCCCACTTTAAGCTTACTCTACCAGCTTCAATGTCTTCAGCGATACCTTTTTCTAATGGTTCAGATATCATGGTCAATTTATTTCTATTAAATAGAATATGGTTAATAAAAAAAAATTTTTTTTTAAAAAAAAAAATTATATATAAATATTACATGCACGCACTTTTTATTCGGAGTTTCGGCAAAACACTTTAAAGCCGATGTTTCCACAACAGTTTCACAGAATCGAACCACAGGATCCGAAACTTTAAGTTCAATTTCAGCATACATTCTTCGAAGATCATGTAAAACACAGTCCAGGTACAATTCACCTGTGCCGAGAATAATATGTTCACCGGACTCTTCAACCTGTAAACCAAAAAAAAAAAAAAAGTGAGAATACTATATGAAATATTATAAAAAGCCAAATAATTAATACCTTTGTTATTAATATAGGATAACTTTTATTAATTTTTCGTAATCCATCCAACATTTTAGGCAATTCAGAAGGATTGACTGGTTCAACAGCTACTTTAAGTACAGCAGTCGTAACAAATGATAAAGGCCTAAATATATGTTTATGCCCTTCGTCATCAGAGTTTTCAGTAATCGTTGCAGTTTTCACGATTGAATTATCAACGCCACCCAAAAGTACCCAATTTCCCGCAGGTACACCATCCACTCCAATTCTATATCTATATAGAGATTAATAAATACTAGGTAAATACTAGGTTGCTTGTTTGATTGAAATATACAGTATATATTTGACATTTCATATTAAAAAAGTAAAATAAAAAAATATAAGGCTTACCTAGATTCAAAAATCCAAACATCCGAAACTTCCTGTATAGTCATATCCTCTTCATCATCAATTGAATATCCTTCTCCAAGAACTCTTACAGTCTGACCTTTCCTAACGGATCCACTCAGAATCCGACCGAACGCGTCAAAAGTTGACGCGTCAGATGAATTATATAATTTTGTCACGTAAATCATTAAAGGACCATCTGAATCGCATTTACGCATTGCTTCTGCCACCTCTGTATCCATCGGTCCAGTGTATGTGTGTTCTATCTAGTAAAATATAAAAACATATATATATATATTTATTTTATGCTACATCAACATGAGAAAAACAACATAACTTATAATGGCAACCTTTTTAATGGCATTTTCTCCTGGTGATGGAATATGTTGAACAACCATATCAGCAAACCCAGTTGCTGGACCAAAGAATTGGTCCAATACTATCCGCAGTAGTGGTTTAACATCTAGTTGAAAGTGAGAAGCCTTGAGATAGATACCTAGAGAAGCTAAGGTTTTTTTTAAAGTCGCTTCATCTTCTCCTATTACCTATAGAAAATAAGAAAAAAAAGAGTTTTATAAAACGTAGCATAATAGCTTTTGTGATCATATTATATCATTACCTGAGAATAAATTTTGTACAGAGGTTCCAGAATGAAATACACAAACGAACGTTGGCTTTTAGTTTCCAAGCCTTTCCTACTGAAAGATCTCTTTGTGGGATTATAATGAATATCACCCCACAAACGTTTTGCAAAATCATCAGCATTTATATCACCTGTTAAAAAAAAAAAATTCAATAATGTTAAAATATTGGATTTTTTTATCAAATTTAATAAAATTCCATCAAAGATAAATAAATATACCAACCGTATGTATCAGCATATATTTTTGCAAATGACTTTAATGAAAAACACCAACCCATCTGACTGGACGCGAAACAAACATTTCCGCGTTCAGGAGATACGCGAAGATCACGACCTTGTGCGTGTTGACTAAAGATAATTCATAAAGGAACGTTCGAATTTTTTTTTATGTACCTACTTCTTTTTTTTAGATCAGAAAAAAAAAAGGCAAAACAAACCTGATGATAAAATTAACTTCTTCAATGGTATGTTTTAACTTATAATAAGCATCGTTTGGTGGTAATTTCAATTCCAAAATCAATCTATCTACTTTATTTACTACCAATGTGAACGCCAAATTTTCTTGTATAACGTGCCGTATAACGCGTTCAGTATTAGCCATAACCTATGATAAGCAATTTTAGACTATGAAATTCTACAACAGAAAACTTGAAGAGTTCACGTATTTACCCCTTCAATCGCGTCTACTACGATAACTGCACCATCAGAAAGTCGAAGTGCAGCAGTGACCTCATCCACAAAATCAACATGTCCTATTTATATAAATATAATTAAAATAAAGTTTCAAACAATGCTGCTACATTATTAATGATCAATATAATTACCCGGTGTATCCATAATATTGAATAAGTAAGATTTAGATTTTGTGTCTTGTAAGACAAGGGTCATTGGCATACTTTTGATACTAACACCTCTATCTCTTTCTAATGTATGAGTATCCGTATAACGTTCCTGTACATTCACATTACAATTTTATAATAATAATGATATAAAAATAAATGATGAAAATAAATAAAAAAATAATGAAAATTAACAAATAACAATTGATCAATACCTGTTTATCCACGTCCCATGCAACCGAAGAATGGGTCTCGTTAACCAACATATCGACAAAGGAAGTTTTACCATGATGTAAATGACCGATAATGGCGACATTCCTGATTAATTCAGGAAAATTCATCATATCCACCAAAAATCTAGTAAATCAAAATAAAATGAAGAAAAAAGAACGTTATAATTTTAACTAATATATACATAAAAAGATCATAATAATAAAAAAATACAATACTCTTTTTTAAATCTTGTCTCTGGAAGATTCTTTTCTACGAGTTGAAACTTTTTGATTTTTATCGGTTTGATTATAGGTTCAGATAAAGGTTGAGTATCTTCTTCCTGAACCAAAGTTTCCACCTCAGGACCATAAACTTCTTCGGCACTTGGGTAATATTTTTTATCTTCATGAAGAATAACTTGAGTCTGAGGAACATCTGAAAGAAGTTAAGCCCCAGCTATCAGTCGCATACGTAATATAACAATAATAAAAGGTCATATAAGGTTAAACTCGCGTCTCAAAGTGAAAACTGATCGAAAATCAAGGAGACAAAAGTCAAAAGGGAAGCTTTTAACTTTTGTATACAGCGAGAGAGAGCGAGAGTAAAGGCAGGAAAAAAAAAAAAAAAAAATGAACATTGCATACCATCTACTTCCATAAGCGCCATACTCGGGCCACCAGTTTCTTCTTCCCCTTCTTCATATAGATCTTCGACGTCCTGCATAGGCTGAGGAGCAATGTCTTCCTCATCAGAGTCAGGCAACTCTGGCCCAAGGTAGTTACCGAATTCATCATACAGTGAATCATCCATGTTCTTGTAAGCGCCAACTCTTAACGATGCAATCGCTATAGTTATAGTTACTGCAGTAGTCCTCAACAATATAAGCCACCGTGGTCACGTGATAATAAGAAATTGCTTCGGATTTAATCGTTATCAGAGAATATTTCTCAATATGCGGTTGCTCCAGGAAGAATATTCTTTCCTTAAGGGCAAAATTTAAAGAATTTTTTGAAAGAAATATTTATTAGACGCAATAATCTTTAAATCGGCTGGCCTCCACAATAGATCTTGTTATATTGACACTCGATAAAATCGACTTAACCGACTAAGTCCGTCTCCTTCAATGTGTTTACCGAACGATCTGATTGGCCGAAAAAAATCAGAGTTGGTAGTAAAATCATCACATGAGGGTGAAATCCGCTTTTATACTGTATAACTGATAATAAAAAAACAAACATAATAAACCGCAACTCATTGTTCTAATTAATTTCATGATTTAAACGTAATAATTATTCTAGCTAAGTCAATCTAGCGAGCATTTTCAAAGAACTATGCTAGATCCTTTGAATATTTGAGTACCCGTCCAGGTTTCAATTGATCATTTTTAAAAATTTAGAATTCGCACCGAATTCGCTATCCTGTTTGTTCGGCAGAAAAAAAAAACAGAATTCCAGCTGAAAGGTGCGTGTTGAAAAATCGTAAGTAGTTCATCCGTTCGCTAAAAGTAATAAGGAATAACTGCTACGTATAATGGGAAGTTTCAAAATTAACATTAAGCTTAGATAATATATCTGTTTGAAGCTATTTAGAAAGTTTATTTCGTTTTTGATCAAGTTCCGAATGCTCTTATTTAAACACATTGTTAATTATATTTTAAACATTAAAAAAATTTTGTTTCTTGAAACATGTATACTAGAAAGCCCATTTGGATTTTTTTTTTATTTGATATTCGTAATTTCATACTGCATATAAAACTTTATCAACAAATTTTTATTCTAAACTATATTTTTTGCACTAGTTTACCAAAACTTTATTAAAGCGTTTTAAACTTTGGGTTGGCGACGTATACCCTCTTCGTAACGGAGGGTCTCTTCTAGCATTAACGCAGTCTTTAACTTCATGGCCAACGGCCCAACATTTCATACATGCGTTTGCGATTTCATAGCCGGTTTTAATATTTGGGCAGGTTTTGAAGCCATGTCCATAGTATACTAAAATTATTAATATTATCGAGACGCAAACGGAAATTATCAAAACCTTTTCAGAAACATCTAAAGAAAAAAAAATTTGATTTATACCTCCGAAAATATAATTTTATCAAGAAAGAACAACTGGAAATAACACCTAAGCAATTACGTTTTTTACAGTCATAAGTCTTCCAGTGTCATTAAAATTTGTTCAGAATGTTCATACACTAAAAGCTCATTATAAGGGCTTTACAAAATAACAATCGAAAAATAAGATCGAGCTATTTGTGGAAGTTCAGTAAGTAAAGTAATAAAAATAACATGTAAAATTAAAAGGAAAAGTGTGAAGCAAAAATAAAAGAAAAAGAATGGTATATTTATATTAAAATGGATTGTTTTGATAAAATAAAATTGATTGTTTTGATAAACGAGATGATAAAAATGAACGCGGTATAATTTGGAACCTAAAAAAGTTATCCAAATTAAACCGCGTCCATCCATTTTATACCGCGTTTATCAAAACAACCAATTTTACATAATATAAAACTTACCGAAACTCGGAAAATCACGGACTTTCGTTTGATTGGCTGATGTAAATCAATTGCCCGGAAAATACTTTTTGGGAATGTAATCATTTTACTAACAAAAAAATCGGCATGAAACCAAATTCTAGCTCTAAACGAATGTACGGTAGATATTTACTGTTAAAATTAATCTAAAATAGTCCACACCTCCAGGAACCTCAAATATTTTCGCTATATGCTGCTAGTACTAGTAATATTGCAAGTTTTAAATGCCAAAAACGCAATAAAAAAGAAGATTGAGACATTATATATAAGCTTTAAACTTAAAAAATTTTAAGTATACCATATTATAAAAACAATAGCCTTGTACTAATGCTTACTATATATTCTACGTATTCTGAATACTATAGAAATAGTTCTGTAGGATGTTCAATTAACTAATTAATCAAAACATAGTTAGGGTCATATACTGGTCAATATAATCGGATTTTTTAAAGATTATTTCACATATGAATTTATATATGAATTTGTACTAATTTAGGTGCATTTTTCTACACAACAAACAGACAAAATTGTATCTATTTTTTTTTTAAACTGTAGTTCTAGACGCCCTACACTGAAATAGGCCGGTTTGTTAATAACTTTGGTTTTAATTATTAATAAAATTTTATCAAGATTTTATAAAAAATTATTAAAAAAATAGGTTCTATTTCAATGTAGAGCTAGTCTTAGAACTACAGTTTAAAAAAAAAATCTGATACAATTTTTATCAGTTGGTTGTGTAGAAAAATGTACCTAAAAATTAGTACAAATTCATATGTAAATTCATATGTGAAAATAACCCTTTAAAAAAATCTAATCATATATGGTCCAACTATATTTTGATTAATTAGTTTATTGAACACCCTATGGGTCATGTCACGTCTCTAGTAAAGGCCATGATAATTAAAAATAAGATAGGATTATTTTAATTACTTTTCAAAATGTAATAAATAAAGAATAAAAGATAGCTTAATAATCATTCGTCTATTGAATTTTGAGCCTGGGTTTATTAGTAATAAATATCAGTTTTATGCATTATCTATTTATTTCTAAAAATGTGCCAAATTATTTTTTACGTGATTTATTAGTTTGTAGGTTTCTTTATGTGAAGTTCTTTTCATTTTCTAGCATTAAAGCGATAACCCTTTTTAAAAATTATGCATTTTGATTGGCTAACTATCACAAAAATTAATCAATCATATGAATGTCTTCCTATGACTTTAAGCGATGGAAGCAACATTTATGAGCGACCACAAAAATGAAACAACTTGATTTTAGAGCGTTAATAATCGCATTAGCTACTCAATTAATGAGCAACATCTCAATCACTAGCTAATCACATTGAGGGAGCTGCTTGAGAACACCTTTAAAATTTTGACTTAGAGTGTTCTCAAGCATCTAAATCAATTGATTAACTAATGAGCATAATGATGTTTTTTTATCTTCATGATCTTCACTATGCTAACTATTAGAGGTCTGACTCGATGAATACTATTCACTGAATATTCACTGAATATTCAAATATTCGAATATATAATTTTTCACTGAATAAATATTCGAATATTTAAAATTTCACTGAATATATTCATTGAATATTTGAATTTATCCCATGTCTCCTAATGGTCGTCCGTGATACTAAACACTGATATTTTCATGCAACTGATTATCCGTGAAAATATCAAAAATTATTCAACGGCCCCTCATCATATTATGCAGCTCCCGTGAATTTTTAATAAAATGTTTATCTTTAAAATTGTCTTATACGGAATCAACATTTTAATTATATAAAAGCAAATTTTATTTATTGTACTTCTTTAAACAATATAAAATGCTACACTATAATTGCCTTTTATAATTTCGATATTGTGCTATTAATAATTGATAGAATTAGTCCTTTACAAATTCTTATTGCTAATTTTGAATTATAATTCTACCTAAGAAATTTTTCACATAATTATTTTAAATGAATAATATGTATAAAAAAAAAAATTATTATCAATATTGTAATAAAATATAATGCTTATTAAAAATGAAATGTAACATTCGTGAAATGGCAATTATTAAAAATAGATCGTTGATTTTGAAATTCTCCTTGAACCATATTTATATCTTGAGCGACAGTATTGGTATTACTATTAACATGTAATCCTGTAATTTCAGGTATAGTGGAAGAAACTTGATTTATCTTGTTTGAATTTCTCAATGGCTCAATATTAGATGGTTCAATAGTACCGATCAAAGTTTTTATTGTATTAATTTGTTGATGTTCATTAACGCTCTTATATGCACGTACTCCTTGTACACTTTTATGACCTGTAAAGTTCATAATTGCATCTTCTGGTACATCAGCATCTTGAAGAATTTGAGCCGCAGTTTTTCTACCAGTATGGTTTGTTAAAATTCCTTCAGGAAGCTTAACTTTAATTTTTTGCCCAATATCTTTCATAAAATTTCCAACCCTGTTTATGCCACAATAATTTTTAGAATACCAACTACCAGTATCTCGCCAATTCAAGTTTGGATGTAAATAAAAATTGCTAGGAGCATCAGAAGGACGTTTGGAAATATATTTCATAAAATCACTAATGGGACCAAAAGTACCAGGTGGATCAGGTGGTAAGTGAATTTGATGTGCATCACCTCCTTGAATTCCTCGCTGATTATTCTTACTACGGTATCGGTAAAATAAAATGCTGCCATCAGATTGAATCTGAAATTGATTGATTTGGAGTGTATAATGCTCTCCACCTCTGCATGCAAAAATAGTCGCGATACGGAAAAAAACTCTATACAATAAACCTTGAGGTGTTTTAGGATCCAAGAATTCATCATCTAGAATTTCTTTTACTTGTTGAGCTGTTAATGCCATCGATCCTTCCTTTTCACCCAACCCTTTCTCTTGTAAATCTTTCATTTTACCATTTAAAATATCATGCAAATTCGGAAATTGATATTTGTCATGCAAGTTAAAACCACGAATTGCTCCATTTTTACTAATGTATCTATTAATTCCATCGATAGCTTGCTTAATAGTTGTGGCCTTATATTCGTTACCATCTTTCTTAGTCATTTGCGCAACATATTCACATAATTGTTGCTCAATAAGATGAGGATCTTCGATCGATTCAAGTGGTGTAACATAATTATATTGATTACGAAATTCTTCAAACTTATTCATCCAGTTTTGTGTAGACTTTTCCGTATTGTAAACTGCAGCTTTTTTCCTGTAAAAATCCAGTTTTTGTTCTATTTCAGACCTTGGTGTACTGGTATCAGAATTTAACACAGAGCTTGTACTTTCTTCAGAAATACTTTCGGGAGTATAAGTGCGTGCACTAGTAAAAATAGGAACTACTGTGTTATGAAAGTCTTTCTTTTTTTGACGTCGGTTTGGCATTTTTAAGAAAGAAAAGTCAAAAGAGAAAATATCAGTGGGAAAATCACGGACGTTAGGATCCAGGGGATAAAACAGATATTTAATGTCAGCCTCGATATCATGCGTCATCACGGGACGGTCATCATGCGTCAGTGCGGCGCAGCCGCACTGACGCATGATAAATGACCGCCCCGTGATGACGCATGATATCGAGGCTGACATTAAATATCTATTACATATATATATATATATATATAATTTTATTGGCTAATTTAAGTGAGATAGTTATATAATTTTTTAAATTTGAAATATATAATATTCAATGAATATTCAGTGAATATTTATTGAATATAATATTCGAATAAAAAAATATTGAACAAATGAATATTCGAATACTTATTTTTTGAACGAGTCAGACCTCTACTAACTATGCTACAAAATCAAATAAGACAAATTCTATCCAATCAGCTGCTCGCAATAGTGTTCCAAATCGTTAATTGAAAAACCAACTAGTTGCAACTTTTCAACTAATCGATTTATTATCAACTGGTTCGATTACAATTAATCGTTAAGCTATCAACTAGTTATCAACTAACTATAATTTACATTAATCAACTAAACAATTATTACTATTAATAGTAATTATATAACAGAATTTGCAACCATTGATTGGTAACTAATACAGTCATCCCCCCATATAATCACACAGTTGGGCTCATAGCTGCATAGTAGATTTTTTTAAAAATGTGCTTATAAAGGGGTTGTGCTTATATGAAGGTTTTTTTCTTATAAATTAAATCATAGTTTGGCCTAAACATAAATGTGATTACATGTGATTATATGGAGGATGACTATATGGAATCTGGTGCATTTTTTATTTCAACTTTTCCAGGTTTCAATGTGTTTTACACCAACTGGGTATCTTCCAAAGCATAAAGACACTAAGTTTCGGATATAATCCGGGAACCAATCATAGAGTCAGTACTTTACAGTTGTCATTTTTCAATTTTCACTGATTGAAAAATAACCCGGGCGATTCTTGACGTGACAATTAGTAATAATACGTAATTCATATTTATTATTAATATTAATAATTTGAGTTCTTTTAGTGTCACATTGGGTGTGCGTGAACTATGTAAATCAAAACTATGTGTGGTCATACAATAAAATTTATTATGAATTTTTTTTCAGATAGCGATCGATAGGTAATAATTTCACAATAATTAATACAAATTTTTAAATAGATGTATAGCCCTAACGGTTTGATAGTTTTGGATAAAACTTCGCTAAAATAGTATTATGTCTCTACGAACAAAGCTATAGAGCCACTTCTTTAAAAACGAAACTAAATTAAGCCCTTTTTTCTTGCCACGTTTTTTAAGAAAAAAAACATGTTTAAATAAATGAGATGGTTCTATAGCTTTGTTCATAGAACGTAATACTAGTCTTTGTGAAATTTTATCCAAAACTATTGAACCGTTATGGCTATACGTCTATTTAAAAATTTGTATTAATTATCATAAAAAATTTTTATTAATTATCATAAAAAATTTGTATTAATAAAATTTGTATTAATTATCATAAAATTATTACCTATCGATCGCTACGATCTGAAAAAAATTTTCATTAATAAATTTTATTATATGACCACATATAGTTTTGATTGACATAGTACACCGCGCACCCCAGTGTCACATGTTTCATTTTTTTCATACTTAATCGTTCTTGTTTTATATATTATATTTGAATCGACTTTTTTTTTTAAACCACTGCTATATATTAGACCCGTCATTAAATGATAGATTTAACCAATATATAATCTAATATAGTAGAGCTTGGATCTACTATCCGTTTTTTCATATTAAATTTAACGGATATCCGGCGGATTTTACTATTAAATTTAGCATCCAAGTGAAAGTTCTATATCGTGGTGATGGGTAATTTACAGATTTATCCAATATTCTGAGAGATATAGGTGAACAACCTGCGTCTTTTTCAAATTTCCATTATATATGTAAAAAAGATGACAGTCATGTGAGTTTTAGCCAATCATCTGCGTACGAAAATCAAAATAATCAGTTAAATAATCATTCTAACAATTCCTTATGACTAGTGTTAAATAATCATTTTATCAGCTCTTTATAGTTAGCGATAAATAATCATGCTAAAAACTCCTTATGGTTGTGTTAAATAATCATCCTAACGGCTCTTATTGTTGTGTTATAAACCCATTCTAACAAGCTCTTTAAGATAAGCATTTAGTGTTATGGTTGAGATATGGCTCATGATTCGTGAAGAAACTTTCATCAAAAGGATGTTTAATTGATAGATGTCGCTATAATGAGCTTCTAAATATATATTTTCAAAATTCTTCGTATCGAGGTTTAATATACTGTGTAATAACTTATAATGTAAATTATTTTGATGATAATATACAGCGTATTGAAAATGCAACGGCATGAATTCTTGCATGATCGCAGTACTCCGCTAAAATTTACGGTAAATTTTATTATTATCGACTCGATGGTTAAAAATACCACAATCATTTTCGTTTTGTTCTAGCACATGAAACTTACCGTACGATGGCACTGACTACAGTATCCTCTCGCTATAATACCCCCAATAAAAAAGACCCGGGTACAATTCACAGGTTTGCATTTGCGATGTATGGAATAATACCCGGGTATAGGAATTTCACTTATTACAATACCCCCTGTAAAAAAGACCCGGGTATATAATTCACAATTTATATTTTATACAATATTAATTTAAGAATTAAATTCATTTACCGTAATCACTTAACCATAATAGTGCAATTTATTATGTAACTAAAAAAATTTTAGTTATCATAATACATAAAAATAAAACACGATAATAAACTTAGTTAGCAAAGCATGAGCAAAGCTTAAAGGCTTTGCGATTTGAACTTATACGCTTTATTAAATTGCATACAAATTACGGTGCTAGTGATATATGCATTAAAGTCATAGCCGAAATATTATTTATATTGCTAATTTTATCTAAAATTCTTTGCGTATAAAACTAGATTAAAAAAAATTCGAACAAATTAATATAATTCATAGAACATATAATAAAATTAAATTATTACGGTACTTACTTAAGCCCATTCATTAACGTAAGCAGTTTCTTCTGCGTAATAATCATCCTCACCATTGCTAATATAATGACTACCATTTTCACTAGCGTAATCATCGTCATCTTCGCTATTATTACCAGTATATTCGTCATCATTAACATGATTAACTTCGCTTTCACTACTATTCCCACCTTCATTTTCACTAACTTGGCTATCGTCATCGCTAATTAAATTGATTTCTTCCACTAAATTTAAATTAAGTTACCCGAATTATTTAATATATAAATTTATTAATTTAATGTTAAATTTTACCTGTATTATTATTTAAATGTTCACTTGTACTAACATTCAAACTTTCATTCGTATTATTACTGGAACCTTCTTCCGTATTATCGCTAGAACTTCCTTCTATATTATCGCTAGAACCTCCTTCCGTATTAACATTAGAACCTTCACTAATATCGTTTAATCCTTCTTGAATATATATATAATTACGCGAATTTGTTTGTGGTCCAAGTTGATCATAGTCGAAAATTAGATGGTCTTCTTTCCCATTCCGTGAATTAGAAATACCACAGCACTTGAAAGATTTACGTATAAGAATAGGATCTATATTGTTCCATGCATCTAATACCCACTGAGCAATTAAATTGTATGCAGGACGTTGAATACGACCTTTTTTGGTAAAAGTATGAATTTCACTGGCCATCCAATCGTTATAGTAATTTCGCACCTATATTAGACAAATAAATTAATAATATATTTATTTATATAATAATTTGTACGTATATCTTACCCTTGCTTTAAATGATTTGTTAATAGCAACATCCAATGGTTGAACTTTTGAGGTTAAACCTGATGGAATTACAGCTAAATTTGTATTTTTTTCAGAGAACCGACGTTTAACTATATCTGTAATATGACCAGCAAATGAATCTAAAACTAAAAGTGAACGTGGGTCTACGGATGTTCTTGATCGCAAATTCCACACATTTTCAATCCACCATAACATCTCATCTTCATTCATCCATCCTTTAGGATTTGTACGTACAAAAACTCCAGCAGGAAATACTTGACGTGGAACATTAACTAATTTAAAGATAATAACT
>QKWP01000981.1:130052-147076 GCA_003550325.1 Gigaspora rosea
AAAGCACATAATTCGCTTTAACTAAACCCGATCTTATTTATTAGTAACTCAATTTTTAATTACAAATCATACGATCCTATTTTTTTGCCCTAAACTTCTAACTAAACACCCATTTCTAACGACCTGATTGCATTTTTAGTCCAAACCCTATTTATAGCTAAAATTCGTTCCTACCCGCCCGATCCTAATTTTAGTTCTAGCTTTAAACCAAACCCAATTTTTAATTAAACTCATTCCTAACCCTAAATAAAGTTCTATTCAACCTGTAAGGGCAGTATCATTAATCACCTGATTATTTTTTATCAGAGGCCTACCCCCCCTCCCTCTTTCTTAATATATAAATAGTCAGGTTCTTATATATAATTTCAACTTTTTTTACCCCCCTCCCCCCCTAAAAAATCACCTAATTTTTGTTACTCCCCTAAGTATAAAAAATCATTTCTTAATCATTGGAATTAAAAACAACAGAAGAAATTCACTAATCAAAAACATAAACACTTATCTACCATTCCATAATACTCTTCGAATTATTTCATTCACTGTAGGTCTAAAATTCAAAGATGTTGGCATGTTGTTTCTGTACCTGCTGGCGTTTCCTTCTTTCTGATCTAAAAGCGGCCTATATGACGTTCGCGCAAAGTACATCTAATCCTTTCTTCTTTCTTATCATTTAACATCAACGAAAATTCTCATAAAGCGACGAAAACCATATCCATAGTAATACTCGAAGTGACAAACGCCTCCACGACATGAAACCGCACAAACAACGAAATCCGCATTCACAAGAACATTTAAACGGCGACGTCAAAAACTGACCGAAAGCGGCGAGTTTGCAACAAAGCTCCGATAACACAACGATACAAAACGACACCAAAACTGGCGACACCAGCGACGATTAGTACGTACCTAGAAAAAAAGTATTAAAAATTTTTTAAAAAAGAATAAGTTAAAAAGTATCGATTATCATAGAAAATTCTAGATATTTGATTTTCTACGATTTTTCACGATCTACAACATGCATTACACAAAAATTACCATAGTTCCATATACGAAATTGATCATCATACCCTCTATCCTTAAAGCCATAGCTGAAATATTATCTATATTGCTAATTTTATTTAACAACTCTTTGTGTATAAAACTAGATTAAAAAAAATTTTTAATAACACATATATAACACATATAATAAAATTAAATAATTACTTACTTAGGGGAGCGCCATTTATCATCTGATTTCTAGGGTGGGAGAGGGTCAGAAAATTATTAGGTCCTAATAGCAGATAATTTTCAATTGGCTAAAATTTTTAAATTTAGAGTATTGCTAATCTTAACAGGCTGTGAAATTCACAGCCCTGCATCTGCCAATCAAAATTGCAGAATTAGCACGATCTGCAATTTTTTTTGTATAACAAAACCAAAGTTTTTTACGAAAAAATCAAAAAATTACTTATAACGCAAAATTTAGCTTATGAAACTACTACTTTTTATGTAAAAAAAAAATTCCTTGCTAAATTTTACTATAAAGGTTGCTATTTTTATAACCCTAACACTTACTCTACCCCTAACTTAAATAGAAAACTTTTTTGAAACGGGAGTGTGAATTTCACAGCCTGTGAATCGAAGTAATTTTCTAAATTTTAATATTAAATAATTTTGAACCAGTAATTCGTTTTGGATGATTTTACTACCAAAATGTTTGTCTCAATAAGACAATTCCAACGAGCCTAAAATTATCAAAATCCAATTACAGGATCCTGAGATCATAGATTTGTATTGCTTTAATTATATTATTTTTGTATATATTAATAAAATTATTATTAAAGATCTTATAAACTTTAATATTGAATGACTTCTTAACCAGTAATCTGTTTTAGATGATTTTACTACCAAAATACTTATCTTAATAAGATGATTTTAATAAACCTAAAATCGTTAAATTCTGATCACAAAACCTAAAGATTATTATAAATTTGTGTTGTTTTTAATTGATTTAATATATTTTATATTAAAATAACACAAATATATCGATCTTGAAATCCCGTGATCAGAATTTAACTACGGTATTTTAGATTTATTAGAATAGACTTATTGAGACAAGCATTTTGATAGTAAAATCATCTAAAATGGATCACTGGTTTAGAAGTTATTCAAATATTAAAGTTTATAAGATCTTTAATAATAATTTTAATACAGATAACCCTTGTTAATATCAATTTATTTGAACCTGTTCAAAATTATGTTAATAGTGATATTAACAAAAATTCATATTAAAGTTGATATATATGAGGGAACTTTGATATATAAAAATTTGTAAAAATTTGATTTGTGGCTTAGGTTGATATTAATATAGGTTGATATTTTTCAGGAGCCACCTGTATATACAAAAATAATATAATTAAAGCAATACAAATTTATAATAATCTTGGAATCCTGTAAGGAGGCTTCCAGAAATCAGCTGATTTTTTTTTTTACTATGAGCCCACCTCACCCCTACCCCACCCACCCCCACCTGATACCCAATCAGCCAATCAGATTTTATGATTATTAAAAAATTAAATATAATTTTTAATAGTAAATAACTTTTGATCTACTAAGCCAATATTGATGATTTAACTACCAAAATGATCATCTCAATGAGAGGATTCTAGAAAGCCCAAAATAATTAAAATCTAATTACTGGATCCTAAGATCAGAATAGATTTGTGTTACTACAGAAGTTTTATAATTTATTAAAAAATTATAAACTATTTATAGTAACACAAACTTATTTTGATCTCTGGATCCTGTAATTGGATTTTTACGATTTTGGGCTTCTAGAATCCTCTCATTGAGCTGATCATTTTGGTAGTTAAATTATCGAAATTGGCCCAGTAGATCAAAAGTTATTAACAATTGAAAATTAATTTTTAATTGTTAATAACTTTTGATCTACTGGACCAATTTTGATAATTCAAACTACCAAAATGATCATCTCAATGAGAGGATTCTAGCAAGCCCAAAATCATTAAAATCTAATCACTGGATCCTAATATCGAAATAGATTTGTATTACTATAGAAGTTTTATAATTTATTAAAAAATTATAAACCATTTATAGTAATACAAATTTATTCTAATCTCTGGATTCTGTAATTGGATTTTTATGGTTTTAGGCTTACTATAATCCTCTTATTGAGCTGGTCATTTTGATAGTTAAATTATCGAAATTGGCCCAGTAGATTAAAAGTTATTAACACTTAAAAATTAATTTTCAATTGTTAATAACTTTTGATCTACTGGGCCAATTTCAATGATTCAACTACCAAAATGATCAGCTCAATGAGAGGATTCTAGCAAGCCCAGAATCGTAAAAATCCAATTACAGGATCCAGAGGTCAGAATAAATTTGTGTTACTATAAATAGTTTATAATTTTTTAATAAATTATAAAACTTTTATAGTAACATATATCTATTCTAATTTTAGGATCCAGTGATTAGATTTTAATAATTTTGGTTTGCTAAAATCCTCTAATTGAGAGGATCATTTTGGTAGTTAAATCATTAAATTTGATCCAGTAAATTAAAAGTTATTATTTTTAAATATTGTTAATAAATCTATAATTTTGATCAAAAACAATTTTGTAACTTTGGCCAGAATTATAAAATTTTGGCCGGAATTATACCTGATACTTCAGCTGACCCACCCACCCCCTCTGAAATCAGCTAATTTCTGGAAGCCCCCTAATTAGATTTTGATGATTTTAG
This sequence comes from Gigaspora rosea, assembly GCA_003550325.1. Classification (NCBI taxonomy): domain Eukaryota; kingdom Fungi; phylum Glomeromycota; class Glomeromycetes; order Diversisporales; family Gigasporaceae; genus Gigaspora; species Gigaspora rosea. Next base: position 133,797 of record QKWP01000981.1, read on the forward strand.
GCTCATCGGAATCGTCTTATTGAGACAAACATTTTGGTAATAAAATTATTCAAAACAGATTACTGGTTCAAAAATTATTTAATATTAAAATTTAAAAATTTTTAAAATTTTAATAATTTTAGCCAATCAAATAGCAGTATTTAATATTATATAAAAAAATATATATATAATTTATTTAATTTGTTACAATTTGTAGCAAAAATCTAAATACAAAATTTATAAAATATAAACTCACTTGAAAATATTGCCAATGGCTTTAATTCTAAAATTATATAATTTTGTTTACTTTTTTACCCATAGTAACCTTAGTAGAATAAACCAGTAATAGATAGTTATTTAATCTAAATTATGAGTGTGTTCTAAAAATAACTAAATTTTTTGTTTGGTTAGCTCTGATACTAATAAAATTTATAAAATTTAATATAATACATGGTCTATATAAGATAATTTGATTGGTCAAAAAAAGAAAACAAATACGTTTACTTTTTTACAAATTTCTAATAGAATAGAAAAAGTTTAAAAGACTACTGTTTCATCAGTTTAGGTTTAAAACTAAATTTAAACCACAAGTTTTGTTCTTAAAGACAAGAAGAACTGATTTTGTAAATTAGTTCTATATTTTATAATTTTTAAAAAAGAAGTAGCATTTTTTGTAAAGCTATTTTTTATACAGAGTTAAAGACATTAGCACTATAATATAAAAGTGCGGCTAAATAAACAAAATTAAAAACCCCCAAACATAATCAAATTCACATCGATCATATGAACTTCCATGCAAGGTTTAAAAAACAATATGTATTGAATTAAATGCAAGTCGAGTGTTTTTGAAAATGCATATATGCTTTCAAAAGTTATAAATGTACGAGAAGCTTTACAAGTACAATCAATGTCAACAAATAAACAACATAAATATAAAATGTAGTTATAAGGGTAAATGAGAAAAAATCACTACAAATGTAAAAAGACCTTGTTACCTTATGGAAAGTATCTTATCAGTCATCCCAACAATCACACTTGCAATAATATAATGCAGCTAACATCTATGACTAGAGTAGATACAGTATATAGGCAGCTTTGCAATGTATTATTATGCAAATTGAATTCAAACGCTTTTAACTTCAAAATTGAATATGCACTAAGTGGATTTATAGAATGAGTTAAGTTTATTTCGATTTGAGTGGATCGTTTCAACGTAAGTTTATTTTAGAATCAACTCAAGTTGATTCGGAATCCACAAAATCTCATTCTGATGTACTGTACATATATATCTTGGGCTTGGTGCTGGAAAAAGGGACGAAATTGACTAAACCAATGATCTTCAGAAAATTAATTTTTGTATTGCAAATCTTATAATTGGTTATATAAGAAAGTACTAACTTTAAAGAGCTTTACTGCAAAATTTTATTATACAATTACTTTTGTATTTTAAATAAAAATAATCCTAAATTGATATATGTAAAAAAAAAAATTAATTTTGAAAAAATTGTCGATTTCGTCCCTTTTTCCAGCTCTTAGCCCATATATAAAATAAACCCTTATGGAATTATAAAATAGTCCTTATCTGTTATGGAATTATAAAATTGCGTATTCTCTACAAATGCGCGCTTACTTTAAATACACCATTTTGTCAGATTTACCATATTATATCCATTAAAACATTAAAGTTTGAAGTAAAAAATTAAAAAATTTAGTTGACTAATGATTGATTAAAATATCGATAAATTTAACTAATCGATTAGTTAATTAATCTAATTGTTTTTTTTTATAAATTTGGTAGACTAGTAATTAATTACAAACGATTCTTAGACTATTCTTAGCCTGGAATAACGATAGGAGTTTCTAGTTATTAATTATGAATTTTTAACGATTAAAAATTAAAAATTAATAATTTAAAAATAATTTCTAAGCAATTAATAAATGAATTATCTCAATATGCATAGAACATCTTTGTAAAAAAAAAAAAAAAAAGGATATAATCAATATTTGATTTTCTAAAAATCATTGATCACATCATTCTGTCGTTGACATATTTCTACAGAAAGGAAAATATGATTATATGGCGGGGCGTCAATAGAAACCAGGCAAATTGTTTCTAAGTAAATTTTTTTTAAACTTTAGATTAAATTATCTTAGCAACTATTAAACCAATCTTGATAAATTTTTTTTTATTTTAATTCTTGTAGTTATAGAATTAAAATAAAAAAATTTTTATCAAGATTGGTTTAATAGTTGTTAAGATATTTTAATTTAAAGTTTAAAAAAAAAATTACTAAAAATGATTTGCCTGGTTTCTATTGACGCCACCCCATATATGCATTTTGGATAATTTAATTAATACCGGTAATTATTAGAAATTATTTATTAATTTTATTAATTTTACAATTCCCTATTAACAATTAAAAAGTTAGAAATTCCCATTTCTACGTACGTACGTACGTAACCTGGAACAAGACATCAATTTTTATTATAAAAAAAAATACTTGTACGTACCGTAAATTCTAGAAATAGCGAGCACGCCCATGGGCGTTATTTTGAATATATGTTGCTTTAAAATGATATTAATGTATAGGGGGTGAACGTTATTTCGGGACGCGCATGAACGTTACTTCGAAATTTCTGTACTACTGTATTTTTAGGGTGTGCGATTTTCAAAATAACGCCCATGCCCGCTATTTAGAGAATTTACGGTAAAAATTTTGAATTATAATAATACAGTAATACTGTGCTTAAAGTGTTCAGGGTTTTACGGTGTCAGAATCTGCCTCTCAACGTTCTATTATGGTAAAATTAACAGAATCTGCCAATTGAACGGTAATTATAGTAAGTATTACGTACGTACAGAACATTTAAATGAGCTCTGATACTTAATACCTGATACATACTTGATACGTTTTTCCAATTAAAGAATTGAGTTTGATACCGGATTTTCATGCCGGGTTGATCGGCCAATAAGGCACAAGGAACGTTGGTAAATAAAACAAATCAATACAAACAAACAAACAGTAAATAAATAATAGCAATCAGTTTCAATTCAATCTTATAACCCTGTAATCAGTAATCGCAAAGGTGAATTTCTTTGATGGATGTATATTAGAGCGCACTTTAGGTAACACTATTTTTTATAAATTTTCCTTTATGGGTTACGCAAAACGTGAATTTCTCCGTACATTCAACCACCAAAACCATCAAAACGCACACAGTTTATATTAAATTCCTTTTGGGTTACGCGGGTACTTTTACATTTAGATATTTTTTGTATTTTAGTATTTTAATCGACAGTCAAATTGCCTTCATCCTAAATTTGGGCTGATTTACTTTTATATATCACTCATTTAAAAGTATTGTATATGTCAAGTGGATTTGGAATTTCCTAGTTAAATTAGGGTTGGGTTAGGGTGTACATATGATAAAATCAACCCCAAAATGGGTTATCCCAGCTAGCTATATCTTTACAAATGTAATATGCAATGAACATCAGGTCGTTCATTACCCTATACATTCGACTTACTCCCGGAGACGAACGGATTATATTTAATTCATCAAGGACGGTTATTCAATATTTATTATATTAGAATATATAGAAAGAGATCAAGAAAGTATTTATATTCTTTATTAACTACAACATAATAGTTCTAACTATAATTGGAAATAACACCGTGATACGTATTTTCTTCAATGACATTGTATCTATTCACTAGCTAATAGACAAATTATTTAATATCGAATCCATACTCTGAAACTGATCGATTTTGATTGACTTTATTCATTAATCGTTTTTGATGATAATAAATCCAAGTCGGTCATCATACATTTTACAAAATTCGTTAGTTTTTTAAATGATATTCTGTCGATTTAATTTATGGTTAAAAGTAAATCTGTCCAAATTTAGGTTGATCATTTTTCATTACTTTTGTTATTCGGGTAAATTTTAATTGGTATATTAAAATACAGAAATAAGTATCTAATACTTAAATTTGTGTAATGTATATGTATGCTCGATAATAAAGGCTCAATAATGCAATAATATATATTTTAATCATTATTATCGTTATATAAACCAACCAAATCATAGTATACAATGTATTAGTATACATTATCAAGTCCAATAATAGAAGCAAGATTTAAATTACCACATATATATTTGTGCACGCCTCTACTCTTATTTGGGACTTTCGTCTTTTTAATAAATTTGTTTTTTTTTTTTTTTTTTTAATTCTTTAATAGATTATTTTTAATTCTTTTTAATAGATTATTTTTTAATAGACTCTCTTTAATAGACCTTTCTTGCAGTATACTTTATATTTTATATTCGCATGAGAATTTCCTTTCGTCAAGTTAAAAAAAAAATAAAGACTTACAATTGCCTGTTATTGCATCTTGGCCTTTAAGTGAATTTCAAAATGATAAAATCATACTTCTTTCTGTTAGTTATCTTTACAATTTCCCTTTGTTTAATATCAAGAATCGATTCTTTTAATGGTAAGTTTTTATAATATTACTTAAACTTTTAAAATTTATCGTTTGAAGATACAAATAATACTATAGCCTTATTGGTCAAGCTTTAATTCATGTTTCTTTCTGAATCATTCTTATTTCCATACATTATTCTCTTCTATACGTTCTAATCATTCTCATTTCTATATTTTCAAAATCATTCTTGTTTCTTTGCATTCTATTTTTTTTTTTTTTTAATAGCATCCGCTGTTGACATGGCTACCAAACAAGGCTGGTGTGGAGAACAAACGGCCGTTTGCGACAATAATTGCAAGGATAATGGAACCACTGGTGCAACTACTAATACGTGTGATCCTATCCAGTTCAATTATGCATGTGTTTGTTCCGACGGTAAATCGCCAGATAAAACTAGTAATTATCTTTATGATTTTTTTTAATTATTTTTATGGTTATAAACTCTTTTTCGATATTTTGATTAATCATAAATTTTTTATTTTCACAGTGTATAACATGCCAGTCGATTATTACAAATGTATTAGCGATCAACAAGATTGTACTCGAAAATGTGGTGCTGCAAACCAAGCTTGTGTTAATAATTGTTCAGGAAATTGTGGCGCTACCAACATAAAAACATATACATATAAGTTACCTGATGCTACTAGTACTCCTTCTTCTTCTTCTCCTTCTTCTTCTTCTAAAAGTGCCCCTAGTAGTCTTTTAACCCCAAATTATGCCATCAAATCAACTCCCGCCATAACAGTCGCGTTCTCAATCGTTTTCTTGACTTCTATAACTACTTTTTTACTACGCCTATAAAATTTGTATTCTTCATTTTTATACACACTCTATGGTAATTTAATCTCTTTAGTTCGTATATTTTTAAATAGTGATACGTAGTATACAATATTAATGGCGTATGCAAAAAATATTAATCACGTACGTACGTACGCACGTACAGTACACAATATGTACAGCTTTTTTTGTACATAAATATAACCAAGTTCGTTGTTATATTAATAGTATGTTTCATAAAACAGTGTTGTCACGTTTTTTTTTTTAATTAGTTGATAAAAAAAAACTATACTGTATTTTCTAAATAAAAATTTAAGAATCTTGATACGTATACTTAAGTATTTGTTTTTTTTAAATACTGTATGTAGCTTTGTTGTTAATATAATTAATTACGTATATAGAGTAAGTATATGTAGTACAAAGATCGCAGGCATACTATGTGCGTAGCGCATTTTACTTATTTGCGCGGGTAACACAAGCCAAAAAAGGAATTCTGATTTTGTAAATAAACTAAGTGCGTGAGATAAAAATTTAGGGTTAGGGCCTTAACGTTAGAGACTATAGGGTTAGGGTGATGCTTAATATAAGTAAAATTTCATCCCCGTCATTTTTAATTAGTGCACCAAGATCAATTTAAACATTAGTTATTGCGTATTTTCGCTTTTTTCTTCTTTTACGCGTGTTCGAATTCTTCATCGGGCTGATCCGGAATAGTCAAAATTTGCACTCTCCGATTGGCTATTTCCTCTCCAGGAGCTTGTATTACCCGCGCAAATAAGTGGATGCGTATGTAGCGTACCAAAAATACAAATAGTCAATAAACATGCTATTTATATATAGAAAAAGCCAATTTACAGTATATAATAATTAAATAGGTTTTAAAAAGTTTTAATAAAAAATAAAGTTAGAACAAATCTTGTAATAACAAAAAATAGATAATAGTAGCAGTTCAAGAGTATCTCTAACTATAAGTATTAATTAATACTATAATACAAGTAGAGTTCCAAGCTCTGACCCGGATCACCTGATTACAACCGGGTGACCCGTTTTAATCGGGTAACCGGATTTAGTTTCGGGTACCCAGTTGGAAAAGATAATTGTAGTGTTGTAAGCCGACTAAGGCAGCCGTGGCTTAGCCGGCTTAGTTGGCTAAGCCAGCCGATATAATGTGATCGGCTGGCTAATGCGGCTAAAAATTAACCAATCATATTTAAGCACATGTTAGTAGCAATATACGTATATCATATCATATATCATATGTGGTACTATACAGTACGAATAAATTTTGCAGTTTACATTAACCGTACGTATGTACTATACGTACGATCAAAATATCAAAATTTAGTATATTTTTGTATATCTGTCTGAATAAATACCTTTTTTTGAATATACCAATAGAGGCTTTTGTTACTTTAAATAATTATTACAGAGTAGTTTCGAAAAGATTTTATTTAAAAAGGGATTTAATTCAGCAAAATATATTTAAATTTATTTTTCTATAAAAATATAATATAAGAAAAAAAATTCTGCAAGCAATACTAGATCTAATCTTATTGTTAAATGCTAAGTATTTTTTAATTTTAACTGATCAAATTTTATCTACGTAATGTTTTATCATACTAACTCTTTTCACTTATTTTATAAAAACAAAATATTCTAAATCTCAATTAGTATAATTGGTTTTGAGATGTGAATTTGAACTTATACTAAACCCGGATATACAGTAAACATTTTCGAATTTTCTTTAAGAAACAAAAGATCATGAACGGTATCTGGATCTAAATGATTCCTTTTATCCGTAATTGTATTACCTGCAGTTGAGAAGATTCTTTCTGAAGGAACCGATGTAGCTGGAAAAGCTAAGTATTTTCTTGCTAGTTTAGAGAGAAGAGGAAGCATTGCTTTGTGTTCATACCACTATACTAACGGATTGACTTTTTTATATTCTTTATCCATTATATGATATTTAGGAATTTGAGGTAGACTATCATAAAGCTCTATTTCCTTTTCAATTGATGGCATATATTCGTTTTCACCTAAGACACTATCGTCATCATCGTAAAATGAGGAAAAAAAGGAGGAAGCATTAATTTCTGATGGTTGATTTTCTTGAATTGGAGTTGATCGTTCTTGTAAATTAAATAAGGTATGGATATGTGCAATTGTTTCTCTTTTTTTACTAAATGTTACATAATTCATTTTTTTAAATCTCGGGTCTAAAAAGGCAGCAACAAAACTATTAGGTGAGGGTTCAAGCCATCTCGATAGCATTGACTCATTGATTTTACGGCAACAAGTTTTTATAGTTGATGATGTAATGTTTGAATAAAAATCTCGTAAATGGCGAGAAAGTTTAAGAAGGGTTAGGATCATCATTCCTAAAGTAGGGTATTGACTTCCTCCAATATAACCAGTTGCTTGTGCAAAAGGATATAAGAGTTTTACTAGTTCATCCAATGATTTCCATTCTTCTGCTGATAGAAAAATTTCTGAAAGTCTTAATCCATCTTGTCTTTCTGGTCGGTTAATACTATGTTTTAAATGATTAGCTAATTGTAAAATAGCATCGCGAAGAATAAGAAGATTTTTTAGAAGGTTGTAAGTAGAACTCCAACGAGTTTTAGTATCACTTGAAAGAGGATTGACCGAATGTTCTGGATTTAATTCAGCTTGTAAACTGCTGAGTTTTTTACGGTATTTATCTCGATTTATATAATTATTTAGTGTTTTTGCTTTATTAATAAGATCATTAACTTCTATATCCTCAAATCCATCTCTGAGTGCGAGCTGAATTGTGTGTGCTGTACAACCTATGTGCTCAACGCCAAGTTGTCTTATTGCTTTGACCATCGAAGAAGCATTATCTGTTGAAGCTCCAAAAAGTTTTTCATATATTCCCCATTGATCAAAAAGGTGTCGGCAAAAATCCTCAATTCGATCACCTATAAAAATAAAAGGTTTGTATAAAAAGTTTAAATATATTATATCAAAAAAAAAAAAAAAAATTAATAATTATATTATAATAATTTAATTTTTGAAATAATACTCGAGCATTGTTTCACAGCTATATGGTAAGCTAAAAAAAAAAAGAATGTCAAAATTTATAATACTAACCTATATGAGGATAATCGAATTTTTGGATTGTAAGAAGAGCTTGATACAAAGTAAATTTAGAGCTAATCCAATGTATAGTTATGGAGATATAAGGTTGATGCATTTGAGACCATAGGTCTGTTGTAAAACAAAAAGTATCCATTGTTGTTTGCAATAAATTTTTGAGTTGTCATTCTGCATAGATTACTGACTGCATCAATTTCTCTTTTAGTTGATCTCTACAAGGAATTTCAAATCTCGGCTCACATTCAAGAATCATATCCTGAAAGCAATCATTTGTAATATCATAAAATGGTTGTAAATCATCTACGATCCAAGCTACAATACGGTTAGTAATTTTATTTTGTTTTGAAGATGATAAAGGTGTTTTTTTATTTAAAAAGTTATCTAAGGATTGTTGGTTTGAAACTACTTGTATTGATTGATTATTATTTTCCTCGGGAGGTAAAATTCTATGAATTTGGTGAAGGTGAGATTTTAAATTTCCAGTTTCAGTTGTTATTTCATAGTCATGATTACAAGGTTTTTCAGTACCATCTTTGCATGTTATTTTAACATGACAATATACTTTTTTTTCAAGTTTATTTTTTTTAAAATAATCCCATACCCAACTTTTTTCTCCGGGTTTTGGTCTTTTGGCACGACTAATAACCTTTTTTTTTCTAATTCGTTTACCTAAACTATTAGTAACTGTAACACCGCTAGTATGTGATGTAGATTGAGCAGGTAAGCTAGAATTCGATTCAGCATCTAAGTTATCTAAATTTTCTGATATATCTGATGCGGTTGATTCATTTAATTCAAGTTCATCTTCGTTAGGCAAAGTAATATCTTCGCTATTAATATTATCTAACGAACTAAACTGATGTGGGTCTTGTGTTGTCATTTGAAATGTCAAATACTAGAAGGATTTTGTATATCACGATTAAGTGTAGAAAGTGTCAAATTTTTTAAGGCTTGTTGCTTCATTTCTCTTTATTATTTATACTGCATTACAAGTATATTTACAAAAGTTTTTGGGGTTAGTATTCTATTATATTAAAAATTTTTCATATACTATAGTAAATTATAGATATTAATTTATTTGAGCTTAAACAATTTCAGAATAAAAGAAAAGCGTTATACCATATAGTGCTAAAAACCAAGGTCGGCAATGGAGCTCAATAGAGCCCAATGAAGCTTTGTATGGAGGCAATAGATGCTAGTTTTTTGAACTCCATTCACACAACTATCGAGCTCCATTGGTTCTATTGCCAACTATAGTGTCTAGCTATTTCTAGCGCCTAAAATAGCACTAGTGATATTACAAAAACGATTAAACTAAATATATTAAATTTTTATTCTATAAACATATAGAACCAGAATAAAACAATTCCGGTTAAATTTAGTTAGTGATTATCGTAAGATCATGCATGCTATTTTAGATGCTAGAAATAGCTAGAGCCAACCTGCCAACAATGAAATTGAAACTCATGAATAATAGCAGTAGGTAGGCGCACATGCATATATATATGTACGTATTTATGTATGGTTTATAAGTTTTGTGAATTTTAAACACGATCAGGGCCATGGGTCATGTAGGTGGCGCCACTAATATTCATTAATGTCAAAATTTTTATAGCGAAGCAATATAGATCCAATACTAATTCGTTTCAACAATTGCTGCAAAGTGGCGCTTCCCACATGACATGCAAAATCAGTGGCCGTCCTGGTTGTGTCTAAATTTTGTATCAGATATTATATGCTTATTGTATAATTTCTATAAATAGACAAGCAATAATAATAGAATCTAACCTTGTAAAGTAATAACCAGAAATTCTAAGATACGAATATTCAAAATGATGAGATAAGATGATCAATAGCGATGGATTATGTTAATGCAACATATAATGTTGATATTGTTATCAAAATGGATTTGTGAAAAACAATAAGGTAACAATAACTAAGGTCAATAGAATAACAATGACCAGAATTCAAAACAATAATAACCAGAAATCTAAAAAAATGCTAATATTTATATTTCCAAATTTTTCAGCATGACGATACTGAAGATGCATTTTATTTATGATAAGTATTGTCAAATTTTAATGTTGATTTGTGTATAAAATTTAATTTTTATTTTTATTCTATCATACTAATAATAATATATTTTTCTTTTTTTTTTTGAATAGATGAAATTTGTAATATGAAAGTATTTTTAACTGATTAATTATACCATTTTTATTTGTCATCAGTATACTAATATATTTAATGTATTGCTTATCTTGATCTATCAAAGTAATCAGGTTTTAGAATTATTGGCTAATTACAGCATAAATGGTGCTTGAGCGAATCTCATTTATATTGATTTTTATTTAAAATTTTATAAGAATAGCTAAATTATATTGTATTACTTGTGCACTATTTCGATTGCTTGGAAATCACTTGATTAAGGATGCTCTTAAGTATCTATTTTTATGTGATTGGCTAATGATTAAGATTGTGCATAATTATTACGATTAATTTAAGTAATTCTTGATAATTTTGATAAAATCCATAATGCGAAATATGGATATTAGATTTTAGTCAATAAGCACAACTCTAATAAAAAAGATATCTTGTTTTTTTTATTGTAATAATAATTGGCTAAACTAATTTTTACTAATTAAAAATCGAGTCCTGACAGTTATGATCCAAAAAGACCTTGCTGATTTTTCAAAGTCATTTTTATGATATTTGCTTGGTGTCGATTTTTTATATTACGGTTTAATTTTGTTTTAATTTTAACTATTTAGTTTTAGAATTTATAAATATATTAGAATTTGTTAATATAGCAATAAAAATAGTTTATAATACTATATAAAATATGTAATTAATGCTATTTATTGTATCATTTTTGAAGATAGATTTTAATTAATAATAATATTTTAAATATAATTATACTATTTTATTATTATTTATATTTGTAGTTTTTATTTAATTATATATTATTTTAGAAAAAAATTTTTATATTAGTTATTAGCCAGCCATTAGCCATGCTTTTTGATGGCTGGCTTAGCTAGCCGATTAAAAACATATGACTTACAACACTAGATAATTGACCCGACGGGTCACAGATAGGGATAAATATAAGTTATCAAAGTTTAGATAATATCTAAATAGAACAAGAAACTGCTTTAGCAAGTTTTTTATTAAAAACAAGCTAATTTAAATTCTAAATAGAGTATTTTATGTTAAAAATATACATTTTGCAATTTTTTTTAAAAAAAGAAGTGTTTTTAGATTCATATAAATTTGATATTTTTCAATTATAAATAAAAATTGATTTGTATAATAAAAAATAAAAGCAATATAAAAGAAAAATTATATGAATTTGCTTAAAAAAAAGCATATTATAAGATTGTTGTCTGGAGTGTAGCAGAGGACTTTATATGTTTACGTAAAATTATACATAACAGATAAGTTATATTTTTGATGTATCAATAATAGTAATATCAAAAATGTAACTTTCGTATTTGGTGTCTGTCTGCATGTATATAATAGTTACCTTTTTGATACATCATATTGTTTTGAATTGTATCATTTCAAAAAAATAAAATTAGATTGCATTTCAAACACACAATTAATCTAGTCTAATAGTAATCTGTTATCTTTAACCAATCTAATTTGTAAAAATTTACTTAATCTCAAATTAGTTCAAAAATTTAAATAAATAAACTCAATTTTTTCAAAATAAGCTTTATGGAATAAAGTTAATAAAAATAGAACAAATTTATTAGATAAATTTGTTTGACTTTTTTTATATATTAAAATGAGCCTTTTTAATACAAGACATTTCATATTAAAAAATTAAAGCAAACTATATATATATTACTTATATTCTAATAAAGTAGCCAAAATTGGCCAATAAAACAAAAAAACAAGAATTTAAATAGACAATTTTTATAGTTAAATTACAAATATAATAGCTAGTATAAAATCTTTAAACAAATTATTTAAATTAGATACCAAAAGTATATATATAGTGGGACATCAATAGAAAAGGGTCAAATTATTTTTAGTAAATTTTTTTTTAAAATTTTAAATTAAATTATCTTAACAATTACCAAATCAAATTTAATAAATATTTTTTTTGGTTTAATTTTATAACTATAAAAAATTAAAATAAAAAAATTTTTATTAAATTTGGTTAAATAGTTGTTAAATTATTTTAACTTAAACTTGAAAAAACTTTTACTTAAAAAAAAATTTGTCTCTTTTCTATTGATGTCCCTATATAGCTAGTTGTGCTTTTATTTATATAATACTTCTAAAAATTAATTAAATAAAATTTATCTTCAAAAATAATTACTTTGAAACTGAAAAAAATAAATATAATTATACTAAATTATATTTATAATATTAATACTAGTATTTACCAGTATATATACTATATAATATAAAATATTATTAAGGGTAGAGTACAATGATCTACATTTTAATAGTGATCACATTACTAATTTTTTTTATAATAACATTCAATTGAAATCAGGTGATGATCATATGTAATTGTATGTTATTTATATTGTATTATCTAAGAAAATCTTAATTATCCTAAGAAAATTGACAATATATACAAGTAGATTTTTTTAATATAATTTGTGGTTTTAAAGTTTCACTACTATAAATAGAAGGGGTTGATCTATATGCCACCAAATTTTGGCCAAAATTGTATATGTTCTCAAAAATCTTTACCAATGGCATATTTTTGTCCTTATATAAAAATTTTTTGTACAATGATCATATATGAAAATGATCGATGTTGTACTCTACCCTTAAATCTTTCTTTTTCTTATTTGTTTTTTGGTATCTCGTTTAGGTAGTAGTAGTTATTCTATACTTAGTATACTTTTTCTTTTTTTTCTTCTTTCGTTATTCTTTTTTTTTTTTTTTTTTTTTTT
>QKWP01000981.1:149684-173183 GCA_003550325.1 Gigaspora rosea
TTTTTTTTATTATAATATATAATATATGTAATATTTAAAATATAATATATAATAAAAAATAAAATTTTATATTAAATAGCGAAAACTTGCGAATATTGTATATTTAATAATTTAAAATATTATATAATAATAATAATAAATAAAAAAAATTTATAATTAAATTGCGAAAACTTGCGAAAACTTGCGAAAACCTGTAAAATGTTCAAAAAGTATGATTATGTGAATATAATAATTATTAATTGATGTCATATTCGATATAACCGGATATATATCGATTACTATTACTATCGATAGTAATCGACAGGGTATTAACTGGATATTAATTACTATCACTATCGATAGTAATCGACAGGGGTGATGAGTATCGATATATATCTTACCAGTTAGTAATCGATATATATCTATATATAAAATTTGCTGATGTTGGTCTGGTTCAGACCAGATTCAAACTCTAAATTTTATTATTAAAACTTTATACTAAACTCAAACTCAATCATAAGTTTGGTTAGGCTAGTCCAAATTTTGCAAATTAGTTTGAGTTTGAATAAAAATATATGTATTTTTTAATACTGAACAAGTTTACTTAGAGTAAGAAGTATAAATCAGTTAGTAAAATTTAGAGAATCATAGAAATTTGTATAATTTTATTAATAAAATTATACAAATTTCTATAATTCTCTAAATTTTACTAATTGATTATAACTTCTTGTACTAACATCAGCAAATTTATAATAGCATAATCTTACGTAAGATTTTACAAACCGTAATATAAGCAAAATATTACGTAATATATTTTGAAATATTTCGAAATATCAAATTTTCGAAATATTACGAAAGTAATTTCGAAATATTTTGAAATATGTTACGAAATATTTCGAACCATTTCAGAATATTTTAGGACTAGGAAACCAAGCTGGATCAGTAGAGCTGTAACCTGGATTGCGCATTAGACTGATTTTTCGAAATAGTTCGAAGTAGTTTGATGATGTTCAAATTCTGTACTACAAGATCAGATAAATCTTTTGTTTATAATTAAAGCTTCTATTTTGTTTTTTTTCATTTTTTTGTTTTTATTTTTGTTTTTGTTTGTTTTTTTTTCCAATTTTTTTTATTTATTTATTTTTTAATTTTTTTATTATTTCGGCACTTTGTGAGAAAAACAACAACTTTTCAAAACCTTGTGCATTCCAACAACGACTTCTGACACCTTTAAGAACACACCCCAGCAATTTCTAAACTTTCAAGAATGCTTCTTTAGAAAAATGGGCGCAAGTTTTTGCAAGTTTTTGCAAGGTTTCGCTTTATTTATTTTTTGTTTTATGTTTTTTGTTTTTGTTTTTTGGTTTATTTTTAAATTTTTTTTATTAATTTATTTTATTTTGGCACTTTGTGAGAAAAACTAACAACTTTTTAAAACTTTTGCACATGCCAACTACAACTTTTAACACTTTCAAAAACACATACCAGCAATTTTTAAATTTTCATGAACGTTTTTTTAGAGGAATGGGCGCAAGTTTTTGCAAGTTTTTGCAAGTTTTTGCAAGTTCTTGCTAGAGGTCTTAGCTGGGTCAGATCAAATCCAAGTCGGGTCAAACCTGGATCAGAAATAACCTGGGCCGGGTCAGACCCAGGTCAGAAAAACCCGGGTTGGGTCAGACCCGGGTTAATATAGTAATTTAGTTGGTCACAACTTCTTAATCGGTTATTTGAATCAAACATGTATTGTATATAATTAACCAAGGTATTTAGTCGTGTTAATATATATAAATGCAAATAATTTTTATGCTCCCAAACTAACTGGATGCAAATAAATAAATATTTAAATAGTTATGAATTAAATTAATAAAAATTTTTTATATTTACAACATTAACGTATCTTATGAATAGCTCATTTTAAACGTTTAAATGAACTTACCGATTGAAATTAAAAGCAATATTCATGAATAGATTATTTTAAATACTTAGATTATCGAACTTTGATTTATTTGAATTAACAATCTTTGTAATTTTTTGGGTCCTATGAGTTTGTGAATACAACATAAATAGCCATCCTATGTTCATTTTATGAAATTTATTTATTTATAAAAGGGAACTACGGTGAATAATTAATTGAGTTCCATGAAATCAAAGTAGTGTTCCAAATCGTTAGTTGAAAAACCAACTAGTTGCAATTTTTAACTAATTGATTTAAAAAAAATTTAAACAACTAATCGATTTATTATTAACTAGTTCGATTAGTGGAGTAACAAAAATCAGGTGATTTTTTAGGGGGAAGGGGGGTAAAAAAAGTTGAAATTATATATAAGAACCTGACTATTTATATATTAAGAAAGAGGGAGGGGAGTAGTGCTTGTAGTCGATCCTTATTTATCGACTTGACTAAGCTGATTTTTAAAAATCGGCTTAGCCGGCTTTACCAAAGTCGATTAACCTGATTGGTTATTTAAAAACACGTGACAAAGAATATATATATTGGTCGTTATATCATTATAATTAGTATTAACAACTTAAAACACGATTTATAAGCATAATATCTTTGATATTTTTATATAATTTTGTAGGTTATAAGCAGAGATTTCTTAAACTGTTACAAATCACAGTATCTAACGCATCCTAGTGTTCTGACCCGGGTCAGAAATTGTTATAACCCAGGTCAAACGGGTCAGGATTAGGGATGGTCTAAAATGTAAAAAAAAAAAAACAAAGCCCGTTTGATACATAGTCTGCCGTATGCTATAAGATTAAATGTATGGGAAAATGGGTTAAACGCATTGTTATTATAGATCGATTGAGTGCTATTAGTTTTTTTAGGGGGTTCAATATTAAAAAATAAATAATAAATTTTGTCCCTAAAATGACCAAAATTTGACAAATTCGCCGTGATGTCATGTCTATATAGATATTAAATTATATAATCTATAAAAAATTAACTAAGCCGATTTTTTAAAAAACTGACCGACTTAGTCGGCTAAGTCAAAAAAATCGGCTAACACAAAATCGACTACAAGCACTAGAGGGGGTAGGCCTCTGATAAAAAATAATCAGGTGATTAATGACACTGCCCTTACAATCAATTGTTAGTTATTAACTAGTTAGGGGGCTTCCAGAAATCAGCTGATTTTTTTTTACTATGAGCCCATTTCACCCCTACCCCACTCACCCATACCTGATACCCCAATCAGCCAATCAGATTTTACGATTATTAAAAAGTTAGATATAATATTTAATAGTAAATAACTTTTGATCTACTGGACCAATTTCGATGATTTAACTACCAAAATGATCCTCTCGATAAGAGAATTCCAGCAAGCCCAAAATCATTAAAATCTAATTACTGGGTCCTAAGATCGAAATAGATTTGTGTTACTATAGAAGTTTTATAATTTATTAAAAAATTATAAACCATTTATAGTAACACAAATTTATTCTGATCTCTGGTTCCTGTAATTGGATTTTTATTATTTTAGGCTTGCTAGAATCCTCTTATTGAGCTGATCATTTTCATTTTGGTAGTTGAATTATCGAATTGGCCTAGTAGATCAAAAGTTATTAACAATTGAAAATTAATTTTAATTATTAATACCTTTTGATCTACTGGGCCAATTTCGATGATTTAACTACCAAAATGATCAGCTCAATGAGAGGATTCTAGCAAGCCCAAAATCATAAAAATCCAATTACATGATCTAGAGATCGAAATAAATTTGTATTACTATAAATAGTTTATAATTCTTTAATAAATTATAAAACTTCTATAGTAACACAAATCTATTCTGATCTTAGAATCCAGTTATTAGATTTTAACGATTTTGGACTTGCTGGAATTTTCTCATTGAAAGGATCATTTTGGTAGTTAAATCATCGAAATTGGCCCAGTAGATCAAAAGTTATTAACAATTGAAAATTAATGTTTAATTGTTAATAACTTTTGATCTACTAGGCCAATTTCGATAATTTAACTACCAAAATGATCAGCTCAATGAGAGGATTTTAACAAACCCAAAATTATAAAAATCCAATCACAGAATCCAAAGATCAGAATAAATTTGTGTTACTATAAATGGTTTATAATTTTTTAATAAACTATAAAACTTTTATACCTATTCTGTTCTTAGGATCCGGTGATTAGATTTTAATGATTTTGGCTTGCTAAAATCTTCACATTGAGAGAATCATTTTGGTATAGTGCGCGAATCCTTTAATCAGCAACTATAATACACAATCTTTAAAAGCTTATAAATAAAAAAAACTAAAGTAGTTATAAATCAAATCTCTTTATAGAATAATAAAATCAAATCTAAAGAACAAAGTTATAAAGCTAATTTTTTCAAATTACTTAGTATTTAATAGAGTTATTTATTGTTAAAGTTAACCCAATTTATTAATTAAATTAAAAATTTGGCCNTAAAGAACAAAGTTATAAAGCTAATTTTTTCAAATTACTTAGTATTTAATAGAGTTATTTATTGTTAAAGTTAACCCAATTTATTAATTAAATTAAAAATTTGGCCGCTTTAATTTTGCTCAGAGCTACTAATAATATTCTTAATTCTGCCCAAAATTATTAAATAAACATATACTATAGTTAAATTTAATATTATAAAAATTCTAATTCTTTTCTTTTTCTTTTTTTCTTTTTTTCTTTTCTTTTCTTTTCTTTTCTCTCTTTCTTTCTTTTCTCTCTTTTTTTTTCTCTGACTCTTTTTCTCTCTCTCTCACTCTTTCTCTCTCTCTCTCTTTCTCACTTTTTCTCTCTCTTATATATATTTCTAATTTAATATATACTTATATTAACCAAGCATATTAGGTTATTTTTGTATAACATGGCTTCAAATTTGGCTGCTATATTTATGACTTGTTGATTTAAGGGTTCGTGCACTGTAGTTAAAGTATTAAATTTGATCCAGTAAATTAAAAGTTATTAATTATTAAATATTGTTAATAAATCTATAATTTTGGTCAAAAATAATTTTGTAACTTTGGCCAGAATTATAAAATTTTGGCCGGAATTACTCCCTGAAATCAGCTGATTTCTGAAAGCCCCCTTACTTGTAATCTTGATATTATTATCTTGAATAGAAGCATTAGCATAGTTATATAACTTTATATAGATAAATCCATGAAACTAAAACAATTGAAACCTATTTGGCAAGTCCCAAGCAAGGAGGTAAAAAAGATCTTTCAACGGTATTACAACTGTATTACAAAAGACTAAAATTTCAAACTAGAGATCGAAAAACTAAACAGAAAAATCCTAAGGCAAGAGAGAGCATTAACCTGGCTGCTAGGATTATCATACTGAAGAAAAAGAGCATATGCTACAAAAGTAGAAACTAAAAAAAGAAAAACCACTATAGTACTTAAAGTCTAGAAGACCAACTAGTTATATGCTTTGATTTTTGAAATTTATAAGTAGAGCTTATTTTTTTTAAAAACTTTAAAACTAAATAATCTTTGATCTACTAGTTCATTTTACTACCAAAATGTTTGTTTCTTTGAAACAATTCCAACAAGCCCAAAACTATAAAAATTTAATTACAACATTATAAGAAAATGCATTATCAAATAAGATAACATACCTGTATAGTGAGAAAATTAATTATATCTATATCTAACCAATTTCCTTATTATACAGATATATTACTGGTATCTTATTTGATAGCATATTTCTCATAATTTTGTAATTATTTTCATAGTTTTGGAGTCATTGGAATCATCTCAAAAAGACAAAAATTTTGGTAATAAAATCATTTAAAACAGACTAGTAGATCAAAGATTATTTGGTTTTAAAGTTTTAAAAAAATAAACTCTATTTATAAATTCTAAAAATCAGTGCATATATTTGGTAGTTTAGAAGGGATTAGTATAAAGGTCAGAAAAAAAATCAAATAAGAGTATCCCTTAAATTGTTCATTTAAGCAGGCAAATTTGCATGCTTAAGTTAGTAAAAAATTTTTTAATTAGAAAAAAATTATAAAAATCTTTGTCTAAATTAGTTAGAGTAGTTTCTAAAGACTTAAATTACATAATATATACTACCATTTTAGCATTGCACAAGTTGTGTAAGATAAGCAAAAGGCATGAATTTAAGTCACGTGTCATATACCATGCCAATTTTGTAAATTATTTTATATAAGCTAAATTTTAGGTCATCTAGGCTGACCAGAATACTACATTTTTAAGCAAACTTGATTGTGTCATGATTTATATGATTTGTGCTTAAAAGGATCCTGATAATATTAAATTAAAACTTTGGATTATCAAACTTTCATCAAGAGATTAATAATTTTAGAATTTTAATTCGCTTTATGATGCTAATCACAGTATCATTAAAAATTGATCAGTAAATTAATAAATTAAAAATCTATGATGAAATAAATTAAAGAGTAGTCCGCCTCTAAAGGGGTAAAAAATTGCAGATCTTATAATAAACAAAAACGGAAATTCATATATTTTTTTTATAGTACAGGAATCTAGCTTGTTTACATATAAAAGTATTTTTTATTATGTAAACTTTCTTTTAGTTTCTAATAAAAGTAGTGTTTTGATCTAATTTTGACAGGCCATCCGGATTCTATCAAATCTGAATTGAATCTGCATTAGATTATGTATAAAGTTAACTTTGAGTACATCATTAGGTCCATAATTTAGGTTTTTTGACCAATCCTAGTAAAAATCTCTGGTTCGGATATCTGAATTTGTCTGGATTGAAGAATCAATCCAGATTTCAGATATAGGATCGAAACACTAAATAAAAGTTGTAGAACTAATTTTTTTAATTCTAATAGTAGTAAAATCATTAAAATTAATTAGATAAATCACGAGATATAGGTTTGTTTTGATTTTTTACTATAGGGTTTTTTCTTAAGAACGGAATTACATGAAATTCTATTTCTATATAGGGCAATTAGGATAGTGACATATATTACATAATATAATTTTACTATATCCCCTACCACCTTCCTCCTACATAAGAGAAATTTGATTGGCTATTATGAGCTTCAATATTTTATATAAAATTTCAGAGACCCTTTAATATATTATGTAATATCTGTCACTACTCTTAGTAAATCTCCGCCGATTTTTATTATGAAATTTATATTCTTCAACTGCGGACTACCCTTTAAATAAATAAAAAATAATTTAAAAAAATATATATATTTTTTTTTTTATTATTTGATTCATAGAATCATTTTGTCTGCCCACCTATTTATTAAAGGCTTTGTTTTAGTTTATAGAACCGTATCGCCTATTTACCTACCCAACTAAAAGCTTGTTATTTATTTAATGGTTTCTTGTTTTCAATATGGAACCCAAGAAAACAATTGTGGCTCTTGTTGCAACAAAGTGGCATATTACAATCTAAATATCAAATTTGACTTTGACAGGTATTTTGTGATCTAAATCTGATTCTTTGATATTTGCCAATTATGTGTACTACTAGCATGCTTCATGATGTTCTTTTCACACTGCAAAATAATTACCAGGTGTTAGACATTTATTCGAGAGCTTAAAATTTTTTGTGACTCTTTGTTGTTTTTTCTTTTCTTTTGAATATTCTTGTAATTGAACTTTGTAACTATTATTCGTGAAATCAATAAGGTTCTACACAAGTTCAATTCAAAAATTTTTATATTTTTGTATAGATTCTAAAAGTTTGGTGATAAGATATATATTAATAATTACAGTGTCCAACAACCAAAAAAAAGTGCCATCCAATTTTGTCATACCGTTTGTTGTATATCGTAATAGGATCGCAATTGATTAGTAAAAAAGTGGCATCTAATTTCGTCATACTGTTTGTTGTGTATCGTAATAGGATCGCAATTGATTAGTAATATTCATGCCATTCATATTATAGTTGTAGTTATTGACTACTTTAGAAATTTTTAATTTTTTTTGGACTCAGATTCAAAAACTGTACACATTTTTGTTGCATTGGTACTTGTTTTTTTTGGCCTTTTTCTTTTTCGCTTTACTTCCCAATCTTTATCTGCAAGATAGTAAATCATTGAAAGCATTGTAGCTAGCCCGTTATCTTGTTAAAAAATTCTAACACACCATTTATCATAACACCTGAACGAACATCCCAATCCAATTTGACATTCTTATCCATTTTCAGTTTCTTTGTAAATCTAGCTGATGTTTTACGAACAGTTTTACAAGCACCAACTCCTATTTGTCAAAGATACTGGAAAAAAGAAATGCTACTAAAGTAATTATCCATAAAAATATTGTAAAAAAACTGTTAATATGGAAGCTACCATATTCAACAAAGTGACAAACCAAAAAACCAACTTGACTAAGATCATTCTTTTTTTTACATTATTTGGAAAAACACAGGATGTTGGTAAAAAGGTGTAGGTGTAACCAGCTTTGCAAAGTGAAAAACCTTAAAGTCTTCTGGAACAGGCTTATTCTTTATTCGGACTGTATGGATACTTTGTCTAGAAAATCTTATCATCATTTTGTCTATCAAAACATTCAAGTCTAAAATATAATAATATTTTGAGATATCACAAACATTTGAAAATAATAGTTCTACTTTTTCATAATAGTTTTTAACAGGGCCAGGTGGTGAAATGTGCAAGAACCTTTTAATTAGCTCAAAGCATTTCAATATCATTTGCTTTGATATTTGATAAACAGAAAGTTTCGGGTTTTCATTCCAATATTGATTAAGGAGTAGCAACTTGAAAAGTCCCTGATAAATAACAAGAGCAACCTATACAAAAAGCTTCTTACAGATTATGTTTTTTCAATATCTACCAATAGAACTGGCACCTTGTACCTCTACATATTCATTTGTATTCATTACTACTATATTGAACATGAAAATTGAAAAGAAAAAAAATATCAATCAGTTTGGATACACCAACATCAAGGTGTAGTAGTAATCGAACATTCATATGACACAACTATACTTGTTGGCAAAACCTAGACAAATCCCAAACCCCTAAAAAGTAATTGCTGTTTGTAAAAACTTAAATCAAACAAATGATTCTAAAATTTTATAAGTATATCATTCATAGCTATAAGAATATACTTGAATTATTTAAACAAAGATTATTAATAAAATTTTTGAGCTATGAGTTTGGCCAGACCCTTTGGGTTTGTTCACTTTAAGTAAACTTAAAGTGGACAACCCCAAAGAGTCTGGTCAAACTTATAGCTCAAAAATTTTATTAATAATCTTTGTTTAAATAATTCAAGTATATTCTTATAGCTATGAATGATATACTTATAAAATTTTAGAATCATTTGTTTGATTTAATTTTTTACAAACAGCAATTACTTTTTAGAGGTTTGGGATTTTTCGAGTTTTGCTAGCAAGTATAGGTGCAACAGACTTGTGTAAACCAATGGTTCAAAGTAGGACCCGAACATCTCTCATATAGATCATAACTGGATTTTGGCCAATTTTGATCTAATTTGCTAAAAATAACAAAACTATATTTACTTAAATAACTTCTGATCCTGTAATCAGAATTGAATGAACTTTTTTTTGTTAGATGCACCTCACTTAGAGCTTCATTTTTAAAAAAGTTTGTTCCAATTGGACTACTAGATACCAAGATAATTGCCAAAACTGTTTTTTTTTGCTTTTTAAATTTCAGGGTTTTTGCTAAAATGCATAATGTATAACATCTGTACTATATGTTCGGGGTTCTTTCAAAGTTAGAATGTGGTAGTAGTAATTTTGGAGCTACTTTGCATTTTCTCTTAGTGGCACAGTTAGCGTTTGTTGTAGAATTTTTATTCTCGTCCTTACTATCTGGCTCTAAATCAGTTAAAAATATTGTCAGTATATTAAAATTGTTGTATATTCTTCTTTTTCCTTTTCTGCATATGTTTCTGCGTTTCTAAAAAAAAACAACAGTAAACTTGAAAGTGGTATATTTGTTGATATAAAGTTGTAAGTTTTTTTTTTTTTTTTTGTTTAATTTTATTTAATTTTTTTTTCTTTGTGTTTAGTAAAAGCATTTCTTTGCGAACTAGCAAAGGTATTTCTTTGCGAACTAGTAAAAGCATTTAATGCAAATTGATTTTGTACAAGGATTATGAATTACTTGAACACTGCATGTAGAGGTCTGACTCAATGAATAATATGAAATGATTTTGGTATCATTGGATTTGTCTTACTGAGACGAATCGAATGGTACCTAAATCATCCAAATAGGATCACTGTGTCACAATATATTTAAGTTTTTGTAAAATTTTATAGCACTACCATGAGGGGGTACATAACGTTATTTATGGATGCCCCCTAATGACTAATATTTATAATATATTATATAAATATATATAATATTAAATAACTTCTGATTCAATGATCCGTTTTGGATTTTACTACCAAAATGTTTGTCTCAATTAGACGATTCTAACAAGCTCAAAATCATTAAAATCCAATCATAGGGTTACAAAATTGCTAAGGTTTTGTGTTATTTTATATATAAATTAAAATTTATATATATAATCAGTGTTGGGTACAGTCCTAAGTCCAGTTTTAAAAACTGGACTGGACTGGACTATTTATTCCATTGGAACTAGTTCCAGTTCCAGTCCAGTTCAGTTTTCACGTGATTTGTTTAAAAAATTTTTATTGGCCATAGGCTTTATATAAATTGTACATATATATATACTAATTGCTAAATAGTAATATATTACTAAGATCCCAAAAATTAATAGTTTAGATTTACAAAGGCCTTCTATTTTCCCTTATTCCAAAGAAATTACTACTAGAAAGCTTTACTACTAGTACCTGTTGGGAACTTTAGCTTTTATAGGTCTACTAAATCTATATAGATATTAACAAAACTACAAATTTTATTTATATTTTTATATAACTTACTACATATTAATAGTATAATGGGAATATATATTAAATATTAAGATTAAAGATGTTTGAGATTGTGCACAAGCACTAAGATTAATTAAAGTAATACTTATAGCAATTTACTAAAGATTTATAGTATAAAATATGATAATGAATTTAGTTAACTGGCATACTTCTTTTACTATTAATTAATTGTTTTCAATAAATCACAGTAACTACTCAACTGCATACTTATCTAAGTAATTGTATGTTATATACAAACAGTTTATTCAGATTGATCAGTTTTCATATTATAAATTATTTATTAATTAAAACTAAAACTTGTATAAATGCAAAATATAAATATTAATACTAATTAGTTAAATACTTAATTATACTAAATAAGAAAAATCAAAGTTTTATCACATTATAAATTATTATTAATTAAAACTAAAACTTATATAAAAGCAAAATTTAAGTACTAAACAATTATAATACTAATTTAGTTAGATGCTTAATTATATCAAAAAAAAGTTAATATATTGACATTATAAATTATTCATTATAAAATCAAAACTTGTATAGTAGAAAAATTTAGATGCTATTTAAATAATAAATACAAGTTAATGTATTTGTATATTTAGACAAATCTATACAGTATATAAATATACAGTAGTTATAAAATTTTATAAATATAATTTATTTTTATTTGTAATATATATATTATTTAGGTCCAGTTCCAGTAAGTACTGGAACTGGACTAGACTGGTCCAGTCCAGTAGTGGTCCACTGAACCAGTTCAGTTCAGGGGCAAACACTGTATATAATAATACAAATTCTTAGCAGAATTGTCCATAAAGCTATAAAAAATATAGAAAAAGTTGCAAATCAAGTTGATAGACTGCTTTACGACTACCAAATTCAGAGCATTAATGAGAAGAACAATATTCAAATACCTCTCGCACCAACAATATGAGAAAAAGAATAGTGAGGGAATGGATCAAAATTTTAGAAAAGAGGACCAACTTGAAAGAACAAAAACGTAAGGAAAAATGTATCGTAGAAAATATAGAAAAGCAATATAGTCTAATTGAAAAAAATGACAAATTAATACTAAATAGCATTTTGGAGTGACCATGGCACAAGATTCTGATCAACAAGATGTTAAAACGAGAAGAGTCAAATCATAGCATTGGATAATTAATGACTGAACCATATAAGATCAAAGAAGAGATAAAGGAGTTTTATTAGGGTCATTTCAAAAAAAGGAAACATAATTTTGAGAAGATATCAAAGGAGTAGATTGAGGAGTATGAGCCAAAACATTGGATTGATCCAATATAGTACAGTACCAGAAAATAGAATAGCTAATTCAAGAACTTGAATAAACAAAGTGCATAAGAGAAGCGAAAGCAAATACTGCTTCAGGCATATCAGGTATAAGTTATACTTTTATTAAAAAGGCAGGTCCTGTAGCCACAGCAGCATTTTTAAAGTTGAGTAACTTAGTATTAGATTCTGGAATTATGCCACGAAAATGGAAAATTGGACAAATTTTTCCAATACCAAAATTAGTTTTGAATGGAACTATGTTTTGGCTAGCACTAGACCCATTATGCTTGAAACATTTAGGAAAACCTTAGTTAAAATTGTACAAAGAAGGCTTAGCACAGTACTAACCTAGTACCGGATTCTAAAAGGGCAAAATTATACAGGACTCCCAGGTGAGGCAACAAGCACTCCCATTC
The DNA here is from genome assembly GCA_003550325.1 of Gigaspora rosea. Lineage (NCBI taxonomy): Eukaryota > Fungi > Glomeromycota > Glomeromycetes > Diversisporales > Gigasporaceae > Gigaspora > Gigaspora rosea. The sequence continues at coordinate 162,249 of QKWP01000981.1, forward strand.
ATATCTTTTAATAATCTGGTAGAAAAGGCGAGAAAAAAAAAAAGTGTGTAAGTTCTATTTCAAGATATTAAAAAAAGTCTTTGACTTAGTGCCTTCCGAAAGTATATAGTGAGCAATGTGCAAAATTAAAGTCCCAGGAAAAACAAGTCGCTTTATTACAGAGCTGTGCTCAAGAAAAGAAATTAGGGACATTACAAAATTTGGAGTTACAAAAGGTTTTGAGGCTGAGAATGGCATCGACCAGGGGAAGGTCATTCTAGGACCCCGGACATCTCTCATATAGGTCATAACTAGGGTTGGGGGCACAGGGGCATGGGCATGCCCTGGAGGGCATGCCAAAAAGCAAAAGGCATGCCAAGTCACATGATACAATCAGTCAATCCTATTGGCCAAAAATCAAATACTTTACAATAGCATTTTTTATTTTTTATTCTTATATTAACCAAAAAAAATCTTCTAGATAATTACTCTGTACAAGATCTAGAGGTTTAAAATTTGTGTACAATATCTATTAACTTTATAGAACATGATCAAAATTTAAAATAAGAATCCAGTACAGTATGTATTTATTTTATGTACTCATATAACTCTTAATATCTATATACCATAAATCGATGAGATCACCCAAATATTTAAACTAAAAACCTTTATATATTCATTTTGCTCTATTAGATATAAACCATTATCCATCGGATATTAAATTTAAAAGTAAATCCAATGGATATCTAATGGATTTACTATTAAATTTTGTGTTTGATGAATAACGGTTCATATTTTTATGCCTTATAAATACAAAAAATACTCGAATATAAAACATAAAAAATGTATTATATTGATATAAGTTAGCTTACAAAATATGTAAAAAAATTTTGACTTACTGCAAATATTGATCTCATCATTTACTTGATAATCAAATATTATTGATCACAGTGTTTCGAATTAAAATAGTTTAAGTGTTTAGTAGAATTTTACAATATATATATATGTATTTTTTTTCTGTCAAATCTTTTGTATTTAACGGTAACGGTATAAATATTTGTATAGTAAATCATGTGAAAAACTCAATCGTGATTAGTCAATTATAGGTTTTTAAGCTATAATTATAAACAATTTTGATTGGTTAATTTTTTATCATGTGATTTATTTGGGCATGCCCTAAGGGCATGCCTCAAGCCAAGGCATGCCTACCAAGGCATGCCGATTTTTTTACCTGTGCCCCCAACCCTAGTCATAACTGGATTTTGGCCAATTTTGACCTAATTTGCTGAAAATGACAAAATCTATTTATTTAAATAACTTTTGATCCAGTAATCAGAATTGAATGAACTTTTTTTTGTTAGATGCGCCTCACTAAGAGCTTCATTTTAAAAAAAAGTTCATTCAAATTGGACTACTGGATGCCAAGATAATTGCCAAAAACTGATTTTTTGCTTTTCAAATTTTGGGGGTTTTTGCTGAAATGCGTAACGTATTATCTCTGTACTACATGTCCGGGGTCCTGTCATTCTTCTCCAGTGTGGAAGATAATATATGACCCTCTCTTGTGCAAAATTTAGGGCTTAGAAAAAGATTATAAAATAGAGATAAAATGGTCAATAGATATAAACAAAGGTTTAGTTAAAAAAGAGAGTGTAAAAATAAGCTGTCTAATATATGTGTACAATACTACTTTCATTGGAGACTTGAAACAGAACCTAGAAACAATTACTAAAGTAGCTAATGAATACTATGAAATAAATAATATAAAACCAAATTCTACAAAGTCAGAGCTTTTGGTAATGCACAAAAAGAATAAGAAAGAGGATTTAGCGATAGAACTCAAAGCAGCAGAAAAGGTAGTTAAAATGGACCCAAGAGGGAAAACGATTCGGTTTTTGAATGTTTGGATAACGGCGAAGAACCAAGCCAGTGAGTGCAAAAAAAGGATACAAAAAGATGTAGTCAGCTTCATAGAAATATTAAGGTACAAAAAGCTATCAATAGGGCCGATTAAATACCTTAACAATATATGTTACTACCGAGAATTGAATACAAAGCAATGACTAATCTACTGCCAAGAAGTGTATATAAGGCCATACATTAACCAATGATTAGACTAGCTAAATGGAAAGCTTAGTTAGTATCTATAGCTTCTAATTGGCTTGTTACAAACACAGATTTTATAGGAATGAAAACTTTTTGGAATAGATATACTGACCATAGTATTACAGAATGGAGCATAAGAATCAATGATAGTAGCTTGCTAGGCGAAACAACGATGTTGAGATTAAAAGAGATACAATTAGAATATTGTAATCCTTAACCAATTTGGAGCTTCAAAAAAGCAAGTTCAATGAAGCAAGTATGAAATACAATTTAAATACGAAAGTATTGCAGTTAGCAAAAAGACTAGGGTTTGATATAGCACCTGAAGTGCATATTAAGGAATAGCAAATTGGTGAAGCTGAAGGTAGCAGTACAAAAATTATAAAAGTTCTGCAAGAAGCGAAATGGAAAGGGAGTTTAAGCAGTTTGAAGAATATAGCTCTAGTACTTAGAACAATTAGTTGATCCAAGAGGAAGTTTCTTGTTAATATAGCAGCAAATTAAAAAGTAGAGGATGCAAAAGGGAGAAAAGCTTTCTGGTTTGCTAAAATTGAAAAGGTTGTAATGAAAAACAATACAAGGTCACTACTCAAACTAACCTTAACGAATAAACAGAAATTTAATCAGTTTTTACTAGAGCCAGAAATCAAGAAAGTTTCACACAAACGGTCAAGAAAAGAGTGGGTATTATTTGATAGTGATAAGGAAAACTTTTTGAAAGTAGGTATAATTGTTAAAAAAACAAAAGACCAAGCAGAAGTGGGCTCTATAGTGGCAATAAAAGACTGCCAAAAAGAAAACACCCAGTTAACTTATAGGAATGTGCAAAGAGTATCTCAAGAGAAAATAAAAGAAAAGAAAAGGGTTAAATTAAACAAGCTTATAGATATTTTACAATGAATTAGAGGAATAAAAAACTCGAAAGTAGGGCTTAACCTGGGTCATTATGTCATTATAAGGGGCCTTTTGAAAGATGAATACGAAAAGTGGATCAGAAAGAGATTAGGGAAATAAAGCAGATAAAAAAGGAAATTAATACTAAGAGGTGGAAAGAATTTTGTATTGAGAAAATAGTAAAAGGAAAAGACAAGGTGAAAGAATTAGGTTAGATTTTAGAATGTAATTGGAAAGAAAAAGTATTCAGTTTTTATTATACATGAGGACAAAATTATTTCGGGTTTGAAAACCTGAAATTAAAATTTGAAGACGAAATTATTTTTGACCTATTTTACTTGAAAGACGAAATTATTTGATACTTTTTTTGAATAGACAAAGTTATAAGAAACATATCTATATAAATTTTATTTGCTCTTCCTTATAAAAAATTTTAATTTTCTCTAATAAAGACGAAATAGGTCTTTTTTAAAAATCAATTTCAGTGGCATCACTAGTTTTTATACTGATAAATCAGTTAGAATTATAGATGCTGGTGAAATTAAATCAGAGTGGTGAAATGATTTCACCATTTCACCAATCACCAATTGGTAATGGTGAAACTGGTGTAACTAGTGAATTGGTGTAATTGGTATAATTGGTGAATTGGTGAATTGGTGAAATGGTGAATTGGTGAAATGGTGAAATAGTGAATTGGTGGAATGGTGAAACGGCGGAATGGTAAAATAGTGAATTTCCAGAGTCTGGAATTATTTTAGCCTGGAATTCGGTTAGGTTTTTGTTCAAATTTTTACATTTTATGTTTTTACAGGCACACTTTGAGATCAAAACTATTAACTGTTTATAGAACTGAGCAAATTCACAATTCACCATTTCACCAACTCACTGTTTTACAATTCACCATTCACTATTTTACCAATTCACCATTTCACCAATTCAATTCACTGTTTCACCAATTCAACAATTCACCAATTCACCAATTTCACCAATTTCACCAATTCACCAATTCACCAATTTCACCAATTTTACCAATTCACCAAAATAAAATTTTGGTGTAATTCTGGTGAAACCATTTTATCTGGTGAAATGGTTTAATTTCACCAGCATCTATAGTTAGGATACACCCAACTTTAAATCACTTAGAAATAGGGTATAGTACAGTACAGGTAGATAGAGATGGTAAGGTTGTCTGGTGCACCTATGGGAGAATGCAAGGTAGGGCCTCTTCTACTTAAGCAGAGTTAATCGGGATCTTGAAAGCACTTCTGACAGTTTTAGGTGATAGCGAAATAATGTTTAACACAGGTAGCCAGGTTGCAATAAATCTAATTAAAGTGGCATTAAGGATACAAAAAACAAGGGAGTAACTAAAACTAAACAATTCAGATATACTAAGTATGATCAGGGAAACAGTGGTAACAAAGTATCTGAAAATAGAGTTCAATAAGATCCAAGCTTATTCGCAAAATAAATTAAATCAGCAAGCAGATACACTGACAAAACAAGAACACAAAGAAGGAAAATTAGTAGATATTCAGGCTATTTAGAGGGTTTTTTTTAAAACCTACATGGTATATAAAGATCATTAAAGTTCTCTTTAAAGACATGATTAAGAGACTGCTAAGTACAATTCATTGGACTTTTCTGTGTGATAGAAATGATGAGGTGCATGTAGAGTGAGATTCAGAAACAAACTAGTTAGTCTTTAAAAAGGTCTTGATACAATTAAAAAAATTGCAAGACAGATGCATTAGAGACAATCAAGTTTGGAGCTTCAGGCTCAAAAGTTTCAATAGACTGCTGCCTATACTAAAGAAGAGACACTACTTTAGATCTAATCTGTATAGAGATGATCTATATAAAAAGTGTAATACAACAAAGGAAACATTTGAACACTTAACTGCATGTGATAAAAACACACAGCAGTGGGTACAAGCAGAAAAAGTAATGGTTCAAAATGCATAAGAAAGCTTTAATGATATTAAAAGAAAGCCATCTCAAGGGAACAACTTGGAAAAATACTCCAAAGGAGATACGTGAGAGGAAATACTAATAAAATCAGATGAAATAAAATAGCAAAAGAAATTATATACAAGAAAGTAAGAAAACTTTTGTATGAGCAAGGAATCTCCAATAAGGAGCATCCATAAATAATGTTATACAAGAGGGGTTGGATGAATGATAATGGTTTTCTCAATAAATAGGGGAGGTCAAAAAAATATAACATAATTTTTTTAGAAAAATTGTCTAAAAATTGAATTAGTGGTCCAAATTCAATAATTTTGATACCATTCAATTTGTCTCGGTGAGAGGAGGGTGAGAAGAGTCGAATGGTACCAAATTCATTTCATTTGGATCACTAGATTAAAAGCTATTGGCCAAATACTATTAGTTATTAGGTTTTCTTATAAAATTACTATAAAATCAATAGTTTTGTGTGAATAACTTTTGATCCAGTGATCCAAATAAAATGATTTTGGTATTATTAGATTCATCTCACTGCAACGAATCGAATGGTGCCTAAATCATCCAAATCGGATTACTGTGTTACAATATATACAAGTTTTGTAAAATTTTATATATAAACACACGGATTTTGAAAAATTTTTTTATATAGAAAAGAGGGGTCAAGTGCTACTATGTGGGGTACATAATGTTATTTATAGATGCCCCTAATAGAATCACTAAGCTGCTAGTCCAGTATATACAAGATTAGCTTCAGTTCTTTTAGGACAAAATTTGGAATCCTTGTTGCAAGATTGTATTAGATTGGAAAAAGAAAGTAGGTATACAAAAAAAAAAGAAGTACAAAAAAAAAAGAAAAAGAAAAACAGAGAGCACAGTGACAGAAGTAATCAAGAAAATAAAGAAAAGAAAAAAAGAAGATTAAACTGGTCAAAAAAGCAAGAAGAATAGATATGAAGTTTCGAAATAGCAACCAAGAAAGTTTTCACATAGGTAATAGAGGGGATAAATTCCCCATGGTACTGAAATTAAGGGTAGTTATGATAGGCTACAAGTTCTTGCCAGTGAAATGCTTTTTAGAAGCCTTAACAAAGGTGAAGAAAAAGTGAGAAGATAAAACTTTACTATAGCAGGTCATACATAGGTGTCCAATATGACAACCAGGTGGAACATACTTTAGATTTTAGCTTCAAATAGAAGTAATCATAAATTGTAATGTACAAATTATGATAAATAAAGTTATAGCTAGTGTTCCACACAAATTGGATCAGATGGATATTTTGAAAGATCTGGACCCAATCTGAAAAATGGATCGGGTCCAAAGTTCAGATCCAGATCTGAATAAAAAGATCCGAGTCCAATTCGGAATCTGACTAATAAATATAAAAACTTCTTGCTGGCTAATAAACAAGATTCTAATCGGTTAAAATTGAATTGTACGATATGCTATGCATTGCCTCCAATATTTGTTTAAAAAAATATATATATTTTTACGCATTAATTATTACCTTTTAAAAAGGTAAAACTATATATAATATTTATATCGTACGATGCATTGACCAGAGTCACTTCTAATAAAAGTTGGCGGAACACTTGATTCCACTTGATCATAAATTTAAGCGTCTAACAACTTAATCTTAATGTTAAAATATACATATATAAACAATCAGGAATTTTAGAAGCAAATATGACCGCGATTTATACAAATTTTTATTATAAAATCAAATAGTTTTAGGTAAGTTTTTTACCTAATAAGACTTATGAAATACCATCTTCTAGCAATGTTCGATTGCAATCTAGAAGTTATACTATTCTCTTTCACAAGAAGGTAAAATTAATGAATATTGAAATTAACTTTGATCTAATATCATCCTTTTTTAAAAATCTTGTGATAAGGTTTAGTTTTCTTAAAGCATCTTCGCTAATAAAGCCTAGGCAAGTTCAGTTCTACTATAAGATATAAAGTAATATTGATTATAAATTTGTATTATTAATTATCAAAAATAAAAATACAAATAAAATAATTCATTAGTATAAAATAAGGTTTTGCTAACAAAATAATTTCTCAAAGTCATTATTTTGTTAGCAAAAACCCAACATATTTTTCTCTTAAAAAATAGTCATATAATTTTAAAAACAATAATAATAATAAATGTAAGACTATATATGTACAATTCATCTAACTCAGGGTGTAATGACTTAGGGAAGTTGGTAAGTTGTTACTCCCAAGTGGCAGGTCTAGGGTTCAAATCCCACTGACGACGCTTTGAAAAATAGACCTGTGTTCTGATAACTGTTTTTTGTCGATCAGTTGGGTACATTACCTGTAGCAGGACCCCGAACAATATATATAGGGGTTATATTGAAATTTTGGCTAAAAAGGTTACATTTTTACAAAAATGTTACATTTGAAAAGTGAATATTGGTCAAAAGGTTACATTTAAAAGTGGATAAAAGCTTTTAATGTTATATTATTAAAAGTGGATAAAATTAATAAGTTTTAAATAGCCTATATTTAAAATTTGGATAAAAAAAAATTTTTTTTGAAAAAAATTTTTTAAACAAGTATTGTTATATTTGATAATTGGTTAAATTTTATTAAATATTAAAGTTTATATGCAAAATATGGTTAATTAGTTCTGATAAAAAGTGAATAAAAATTTTAAAAAGTTTATATTAAAGCTAATATAACCTCTATATGTATTGTTTGGGGTCCTTCTGTAGCCCTTGGTTACCATCTCAAATGAGAGCTTTCGGGCGAAGTTGTGTCTCGTGATACAGACAAATCAAGGAACTGGAGAAACAGAAACCCATTTGGCAAGACCCGAGTAAGAAGGTAGCAAAGATCTTTGACGGTGCTACCAAAACCGAAATATTGGACCAGAGACAAAGAACCAGACGTCAACCTCAGGAACAAGATCTACTAACCTGGCCGCTGTATTGGGTACCGGAAAAAAAGGACCTATGTTATTGAAATAGGTACTAGGAGAAGAAAAACTATAATGGTACCTAATGCCAAGTAGATCAACACTTCCAGGCCAACTGGATTGGAAGGTTGGGAAAATGGTGAAGGACTGGTAGGAAAGTGATGGTGGGTACTGGGGTTGGAGCGAACCTTATAAGGGCAGAAGTAGGTAATGGTAGCGGTTGCAGGGTATCCTCTGACTGCAAGTTGTTCGCCTCGGTGAATACGTAAGTTACCGAAGAGTAGGTGAATACCTGGTGGGACAGGTACCACTCTACCAAGTTTTCTGTTGAGGATAAGCCGGATTGTACCTTCGGGTATAAGAAGAAGTCCTAAGGGCTCTTATGAAAAGAGACCCAGGTGGCTGGACTGACCGCATAGGTAATGCAGACATTCGGTGAATCTGTTGAAAGTCTAGGTGGGAAACTGAAAATCAGAGGGTTTAAATAGGCATTCCCGTAGTTGGGTTGCAGGTATAGCATCTAGTATGGAACCTTCGGGCGGACCACTTAAATTAGACACTAAAAGTGTACATGTGGCTAGTTGTACTCTTATCCATGTAGAATCCAGATGCATAAACAGAATAAATTATATGCCCCAAAATAGGCACTTTGAAATCAAAAAAAAAAACAATTAATCTAACTCTCTCCACTATAATCTCAAACACATTGCCAGATATCGGTTCACAATCTTCATGTCTATTCAAGTAAACATACATTGGTTTACAATTTTTAGACCCACCTGTGGAAGTAGGTGTTGGTTCACTATCTTCAGACCCATTTAAGTAGGTAGGTGCTAGTTTACAATTTTCAATATAATAAGGCGTAGGTGGTACTGATATTGTAATTATTAGCTTGCGAAAGTTGAATATGAAATGCAAAAGTTGAACATAAAACACAAACAGTTCAACATGTACTGACTTTAAAAAAAACCTTTAAAATTAAAAAAATCAAATTTGAAAAAAATTTTCGTAAGGCCACGCAAACTAATAAAATTGGTTCTCATAACCCGGCCAGGTCACTTTTTTTGAAAAGTTAAAAATTTTTTGTTATAATAAAATTTTTTTTGAAACAAAAATTTATAAAAATTTTTATATTAAAAAAATTTTTACATATAACATTTTTTGCCGGTCGGCCGAGTTCTATTTGCTTGTTCCATGTTATGAGAACCAACTAATTTAATTTGCGTAGCCTAATCTAGGTTCTTGTTATGATAGTATTATAATAGTATTACATTTTAATAAGTTTTTTATAATTCTTAAAAAAAGAAAAGTTCGTAGTTCTTATACTAAAATTCATTTCTTAAAAAAAAACTTTAGTTCTTATATGATATTCATAAGGCTATATATAGTTTTTAAAAAAAAAAGTTCCTAGTTTTTATACAATCAATATTCATAAAGTTCTTATAGTTTTTAAAAAAAAGTTCGTTTTCATAATGCTTTTATATGACAAGATTATCTGTAAGATTTTAATATCCAATCAGAGTATATAATTTATATCCACGGATCCTAATGGGTATACCGGATCGGATCCCCATCTGGATCTGAATTTGTCAGATCCTATAAATCATAAATTTTGTCTGATCTGACACCCGGATTTGGATCAGATCCGAATCCCCAGAGCGAATCTTGCAGAACACTATTTATAGCATGACTACCGAAAGGAAAAAAATTACCAATTCTTAGCTATTTTGTAACCCTGTAATTGGATTTTAATAATTTTGAACTTGTTAGAATCGTCTAATTGAGATGAACATTTTGGTAGTAAAATCATTAAAAACTTGATTAGTAGATCAAAAGTTACTTAATATTAAATATTATATTTATAGAAAATTACTACTTAGAGAGCTTCCAGAAATCAGCTGATTTTTGTTTACTATGAGCCTACCCCACCCATCTACACCTAATACCCCAATTAGCCAATTCGATTTTACAATTATTAAAAAGTTAAATATAACATTTAATAGTAAATAACTTTTGATCTACTGGACCAAATTTGATAATTTAACTACCAAAATGTTTCTCTCAATGAGAGGATTCTAGCGAGCCCAAAATCGTTAAAATCAAATCACAGGATCCTGTGATTAAAATAGATTTGAGTTATTATAAAAGTTCTATAATTTATTAAATGGAAATAGAAATTTGTCGCACCTGCAACATGTCGCACTAGGGTGTGAAATATCATATGATCTACAAACATAGTGAAGATCATATATTAAATTTTACTAATAAAGGTTTTTTGTCGATCATTCTGTATAATAACAAAAATGTATAAAATTTTAAATTGAAATAACTCCTGAACTATTTATGAGATGTATGCGAAATTATATTTATTAGATTCCTTTTAACATTCTCTTTAAAGCAATAGAGCCTTTTTTTTATTTTTCATATAAGCTAAAGCGAAAACTGATTACTAAAACACGATTAATTTTATGACAATAAAAAAAAGAGCTCTATTACCTTAAAGAGAACATTAAGTGGAATCTAATAAAGATATTTTTACTCGTATATCTTTAATAGTTCAAAAGTTATTTCAGTTTAAATTTTATATTGATAATGATAATGATCGTAACGAGTGATTAGAAATATCGGGTCTCCGGTTGCAGATCATGCAAATCATCAGAAAAATCTTGATTAGTAAAAATTATTATGTGATCTTCACTATGTTTGTATTTGTTATGCTATTTCACACCCCAATGTCGCACTCCTGATTTTGACCAATCAAATTGCACGATTTTGTAGACAAAAAATTTTAAGTTTTAAAAATTAAAAATTTTACTAGTAAAATATAAAAATAAATAAGCAATATCAAAGCATATAATGTAAAATTTTATTTTTAACAACTTTTTCTAAGTCATAAAGATAGATAGGACCCCGAATAATCTATGTGAGCATCATAGTAAAAAATTTTTTGGTTAGCGGTTTTGGTTTGGTAATATAAGCTATATTTCAAACATTAGTTAAAACTTTTATCCGATTTTATCTTTTTTTAAAATACAACGTTCTCTAAAAAAAAAAAAAAAAAAAA